>PVHX01017100.1:0-41127 GCA_004024805.1 Geosciurus inauris | reverse complement strand
AGACTAATGCCTCTCTGTGAAAAGAGGGCATCTTTCATTATGTTAATGCCTCTTGCTGCATTACTGAGTAGCAACTTAGAACTCAGGTTTTAAAATTCTTTCCTGCTGTTTTCAGAGACAGGCAGCTATACCTCAATATAGGGTGATGGCAGGTTAGACAGACATTTTGGACTCTAGGTTGTTCCTTCTGTCTATGTCCTTCAGCTTTTTAGAGACTTTCTGTGTGATGTCTTTATTCTCTTGGGGCCTCCTTCATGTGATTTCAATCCTCAGAGATTGTTCTCTGGCCCCGGTGGGAGGATCCCTAAGTACTTTATATAGTCATGCATGTATGAGAACGTCTTCTTGTTCATGGTGGGTACATGAAGGCACAGCAAGCGAGTACTAGTGCCAAGTACTGAACAGAAGTCAATAACCAGTGTAAAATTCATCTCACAAGTCCTCGTTGGATGTTTTGGTGATAATTAAGTATCAAGATTTTGCTGTATTTTGTTTGTCACTTGGTTGATGGAGAGGGGTGTGGTTTGGGGGTAAAAAACAGAACACAGTGACTGGCACAGAGATCACTCAGAAAGACTCTAGCCTCCTCCTTCTCCATCATCATCATCATCATCAAATTCACTCTGAAGTAAATGAATCAAGGGCATAAGGGAATGTGACTTATTTCTGGGGACTTGAGACTGAGTTCTTCCACAGCCTCAGGGCCATAGTCAGTATTCTTATGAATACAATATTGGCATCTTCAGAAAAGGAAAACATGGGGATTTTTTTTTAAATTTTTTATTTGTTCTAATTAGTGAAAACACTGATTTTTAAGAAGTTATTTTCCCAGAGTCTAAAATCTTAATTTCTCAGGGGGGAAAAAAAAAGCCTAGTTCTTGGTCTTCTTTGAGGATATTATTTGCGATTTGAACGTTGAGTTGTCATAGTAAGTTGTAACCCTTCATTGTGGTTGAATGTGTCCATCTGGGAACCATCTGACTGCAAGTGTCTAGAATGTGTATATATTGCTTCTCTCCAATGCTCAGTTACAGCCAAATGCTGGGAAAGTACTCCCATGATTGGACTTCAGAATTTCACAGTATTTATTGCTAGAGCTTCTTTAAGATGCTCATTTCTCATTCAACTTATGTCAGGTGGCTGCAAATAAGTTAGTCTGTTTGCCAATGTTAAATGCCAGTAACCAAGAAAAAATAAATTACAGATAAATCTTGTTATTTGTTACCAAAATGCAAAGAAGCCTTGTGGGATGAGCTCTGAGCTGCTTACTGATGCCTAGCGACCCCTTGAATTGCTAAGCTTGCTGTGATAATGAAGGTTATTCATTTTCAGACAATAGGGCCAGTAATTGAATGCTTAGGAGCTATGTGCAGGGAATAGCAAACATGTATTCTAGACAATGCCTAGGAATTGATCTAAGAGGCAAGCTTTAACAACAGCTAAAATTGTTGCGAGTAGCAGAAAAAATATAAATTTTTGGAATCAAAGTTGGCTTTGCAACTTGACTAGAAACATGGTATTGGACAAGTAATTTAACCTCTGTAGGTCTCAATTTTCTTATCTGTGAAATAAGGATAATAATACTTAGCTTTCAGGATGTTATAGGATCAAACGTTATATGGGCAATTTCCCCAACATTGTGTCTTTCACATTACGTTGCCAGCAACACGTGATATTTTTATAGACTGTTATTATTTTATTCTCTAAAGCCTAGTACAGCATAGATTATTAGTATCCCATTAATTTGGTAAAAGCTCTTTTCAGAAAAAAACAAGTGAACAAATAACAAAAATTTAGGACCCAGGAAAATCTCATTATCACATTAAATAAGCCCATCAGAGGCAAGAATGGGGGAAAAAAAGCACTTTTAGAGTTGAAAAACACAGCCTTGTCCATAGTTTCTCTCTACTGTCATTATTAAATAACCTTTGGAGATATTGCTCCACTGTCCATAAATGGGAATAAAAATGTGCGTTCTACTCTTTGCGTCATCAGTCCTGTTCCATTTACAATGATTTAACCTTGCCATAAGCACTGGCTCATTCTCGGTGTCCACACTATTCCAGTAGGTTTGTGACAGAAACAACTTTGGCAGCAATGTGAACAAGGCTTTGATGGAGCCCACTGGGAAGAGCAATTGATAAGAAGAAAGAGTAGAAATGGAAATTCAAGGAGCCAAGGAGTGAAATGGAAACAATTGACAATGAAAGTTAAAATAAAGATAAGACCAGTGCAGAAATAACCAAAGACTACAAAATATGAAGAGTAAACTGGGGAAAAAAAACAGTAATGCTATCGAGTAACTTAGGAAATTTTAACACATAACAGTAATGAGGGCATTGGAGAGTTTGAGTGGCAGGGCAGAGATACAGAAAGCATGGTTGGGAAGAAGACAGCAATGAAGGTAGCTAAGGTTAGAGTTGCCAGAAAGGAATATCCTGTATCAAGTCAAAGGGTAGAGAGAAAACATTTTTGTCCTTATTTTTCATTTCCAGTAGCTTCTTAACTTTCTCCTCACCATATCAGGCAAAGGTAGGTCAAATATGTTACGTTATGTTAGCTGAGATCTGCTGAGGCCACTACCTGGCAAATGCCAGTCTGCTTTGGTTCTAGGGCTCTTTATAGAGAGTATGACCAAGACTATAGCAGCAGGAATCCAGAAGAGACCTGCCATACAAGTTGTTCCAGAAGAGTTATCCAACATAATTTTAGAAACATGACACAAGTGGGTGATAAAATAAACCCAAAGAATAAGGAACACTGGACTTCCTCTCCACTCCAGAAGAGAAACATCAGCCTTCTGCTTTTGATGGAAATAATCTCAGTACTTCTGTTTTCTTTTTCTGCCTTCACAATGTCTCTTGCAAATTTCTAATAGATGATCTTATTTCTTTTTTAGCGTAAATAGAAGTCACCAGACGAGATCTTCCTTGACTTCTCGTCATCAGAATGACAAATCTACCTATGCCTCATTTTTTTCCTCTTTCCTGCTATTACAGTCAAAGAGGTGGCCTCTACTTTATCCAAGTGCCTGAGTCCATCTCTCCTTGCCTCCCAGGAACAATGTTATATGTATTAACTTCTCACTGTCTTGTCCTTGCAATTTGCCTTTCTGTTAACTCTTAGCACTTAGACATATTTGAGTCTCAACTTCGAAGTCTCTAACGGGTATCCAGAAGTTAACTCAAAATGCTCCCCTGGATGTCTCAGACAATCTCTAATTCAACAAGACACCTCCGGTGAACTTGCTTCGCCTTCCCTCTTCTCAGTTCCTCTGATGCGGGAAACAGACATCTAGAAGCAGCAAGCAGCACTCGGAGAGGAGGAGAATTCCAAACTTTATTTCACGACAGTGGGTCCAGAGGAAAAAGAAACTTCAAATTCTGAGCCCTGATCTACAGTTTCTCACAATATTTATAGGTTATTTGGTATCATTGTAGACCCATCCTATCACTGGGGCTTTTTCTTTTTTTAAAAAAAAATTCCTAACCTATGCGGCTGAAGGCCTTGAGCAGGGTCTCCAACAAAAAGCATGCTCACAGAAACAGATAAGAAGAAAGGGCTCTATTCACAGGCATCTGTTACATCTCAAGGAGTAGTCAGACTCTGAGGGCAGTTATTTACCATCCAAAAGTTAGGGACCCATAGTTAACTAGGAGAGGGCAGTGGAACTGACCCTTTCCCCAGGAATTGGTTTCTTTTTTTTTTTTTAATATTTTTTGTAGTTGTTGATGGACCTTTATTTTTTATTTATTTATATGTGGTGCTGAGGATCGAACCCAGTGCCTCATGCATGCTAGGCAAGCGCTCTACCACTGAGCCACCACCCCAGCCCCAGGCATTGGTTTCTTACCATAACGTTTCTGTAATTTCATTTCACAACCAAGTCTCGTTTTGCCATCACATCTCAATACCAAGAGAATGGCACCATAAATCAACCAAACATCTACCTAGAAAGTTTGGAATTCTCCTTCATTCTGCTCATTTCCTATAGCCAACGAACTGGCAAATCTCATTGGATCTATCTTCAAAGTACATTCTGTAACAACCCACTTTTCTCTACCTCCATTGCTACATGTGATTTAGACCACCATCATTACTGGCTTGGATGGTTGTAACTGACTACTGACTGATTCCACATTTTCAGTGTAGGTTTTTACTACAATCTCTTAGCTGAAGGAATCCTTAAAAACAAACAAAAAAAATCCAGAATGGATCGTGCCCCTTTCCTAAGGAACTCACCTCTAAAGCATTGGTTTCCCATTCCCCTCAGATAAAGCCATATTCCTTCACAGCCCATCCTGCTGTTCATAACGACTATCTCTTCTTGTGTCACACCCAACCCTTCAGCCAAATGTCCTTCAATTTGTCTTCATTGCCATCTTTGCCTAGCTAAATCTCCTCTGGCTACTGGGATAAATGAGTGCCCCTCCCCACTTGCTCTGTGTTTTGCAGGATATTTTATTGTAGTTATTTCTCTGATTCTTTGCTATAGTATAAAAGTAACAACTGTGTCTCTTTTTTTTTTTTTTTTTGGTACCAAGGATTGAACTCAGGGGCACTTGACCACTAAGCCACACCCCCAGCCCTATTCTGTGTTTTATTTAGAGACAGGGTCTCACTGAGTTGCTTAGCGCCTCACCATTGCTGAGGCTGGCTTTGAACTTGCGCTTCTCTTGTCTCAGCCTCCCAAAGTGCTGGGATTATAGGTGTGTGCCACTGCACCCGGCTTGTGTCTATCTTGGTTAACTACCTATCCTCTCCTTCACCTGCCTCACAACACCATCTATCAGCCAATCTAGGACCTTCTTATCATCCAGTGTCTAATATATCCTCAGTAAATATTTGTCAGATAAATTATCATTCAAAATTAATTACCATTCAAAGTTTTAATATCTTTTCTATTACTGAAATCAAAACTTAAAGGCTAATAATAATTACTACTTGTTTTCACAAAAGATTTAGGCATTTAGAGTAACTTCTTTGCCTCCATATGAAGGTCACATAAAATGTGACATTGATGTGTTTGTTTACATATAAAAATGATGTCTGCTATGGGGAGAGAAGCATCTTCAAGGGTTTCTGTCCCCCCTCCCTCTGGGAATAAAGACAATACTAGAGACAAGACAATCCTAAATTCTAATGCAGCCCATATCATTTTGAAACTTCTTGATATTTACTAGATACAATATTTTACCCTGTAAACCCTACAGTCCTAGAACCAGGAGAAACCTTCGTTGTCATTTGGCCTGGTTTCCACGCACCATCTGAGAGGTTAGTCTACACCCTCTCTGACATTCTTTACCTAATTTTGGCTTGAGAACTTTTGGGAACAGGAGTCCCTTGTTGATGAGGCCACCTGCGTACTACAAAATGAACTAGTGCTGAAGGTTTTTTTCTTCCTCAATTTCCTTTTCCTTCTTTAAATGAACATATCTCTTTCTGACACTTCTATAATCTGTTCTGTATTTCAACTTAAGTCCTCAACTTGAAGGGAGGATGGAGTACAGGCAAAAGGAGACATCTTCCCGGACCACCTAGTGTTTTGCAGGCCTGGTGGTGGGTGCTCTTGATGTTGCAGTACTAACCCTTTAAACAGCCTCGTTAAGCCAGCTGCACTGACAGCAGTTTACTCAGCTTTGAGTAAAACTTTCTCCTTGTGGTTATCTAATGTTGAAACCTAGTTTTTTTTTTTTTTTTTAAATTCTGAGTCAAGAGCCTGGGTGCTAATTTATATCCGTTAGTGAATAAGTGCATGGAATTGGCTCCCTTGTATTACTTCAAAAATTGGAGCCAGGCGTGGTGGCGCATGCCTGTAATCCTAGCACTTTGGGAGGTTGAGACAAGAGAATCACAAGTTCAAAGCCAGCCTCAGCAATGGCGAGGCACTAAGCAAATCAGTGAGACCTCGTCTCTAAATAAAACACAAAGTAGGGCTGAGGGTATGGCTCAGTGGTCAAGTATACCTGAGTTCAATCCCAAGTGCCAAAAAAAAAAAAAAAAAATTGGGAGCATGGTTCTGATTGTCCTGGTAACCTTAGAAAATTTTTTTTCTTCTTTTTTTAGATGATAGAGAGTTTACAAGTCATATTAATGAAAGTCTTTTTGCTACATGAACATATCATGGCCTTTGAATAATACCCAGCAAAGCTCTATGGCCCCTTTAAAATGACAACTTTTCCCTTAGAAATAATTCAAACTATCCACATTATAGCAAGTCCTAAACCATTGAGAGACTAAACAACCTGAACTAAAATAACATTGACATTTACATTGAGATGATCAGGAGCGATTTATGGTCAGAATTTGGTGATTCTCACAACAAACTGCTTTAAGGATTTGCTAACATTCCAAAGTCAATGTTTGGAAATTCTTGATTGAGTAATCCACTGAGATAAGTATATTTGAACTAAAATAGTATTTTACACTATATGCATAAAACTTAGTTTTGCTATATTTGTGAGCTTTTAAAGTCTAAATTTAAAAAAAGAATTGATTTTTAAAATTCCATTACCAAATAACTTTTGAATATTTTCTGTTTTATTGATTTTATGGGTGAAGGTAAGACAAAATCTTTAATAGCACTTATATCTTAAGGAGTACTTTGGGTAATTTTTTTAAAAATATTTTTTAGTTGTAGATGGACATAATATCTTTATTTATTTGTTTTTATGTGGTGCTGAGGATGGAACCCAGTACCTCACACATGCGAAGCCAATGCTCTACCACTGAGCTACAATCCCAGCCCCTTGCGTAATGTTTAAGCACAATGAAGATTCTTTTGAGTTTCCTTTATTTTATTCTGTTTTTCTTTTCTCTTTTTTCAGGTTTTCCCAAGTATGTACAATTCAAGTTGAACAAACCATTTGTGCCAGCCCTTCCTCAATGCACTTCCCAACCATGACAGCTGTCCTTAAACATCCTTTCAGACCTGGAAATCTACCTGAGTGAAAAACAACAGGTCAGGATTTAAAAACAAAACAAAACAACAACAAAAAAACCCTTTTAGATTACATGAGAAATATCCCTAATAAATAAATAAATATGCCTAGAAAAACAAAATACATAATGTTAACAAGAGTTACTTTTGGATGATCAGATTATAGGTAAATTTCTTCTTTCTTTTTTCCTCATTGTCTTATTTTAAATAATAAAATGTACATCACTTTGACAATAAAGAAGCTTTATCCCTGAAAAGGCAGTTGTAGACACAATAATATCCACACATAAGAAATGTGATCTCAGGTAAATGTGTGGACGACAGAATGCTGAGCAGACACACAGATGCACCTCCTGATGCCAGAAGCAGATTGTAACTAGATAGCCAGGTCCACCTGGCTCTTCACTCACACCGGCTTCTCTGCAGATCACAAATAGAACTGCAGAGTGACAAGTCTTTAGTTCCAGGTTCTCTAACTCCTTGTGGGCAAAGTCAACACCTTCCCAAACAGCTCAGAGGAATCATTTTAGTTTTGACCCTAAAAATCAGTGTGGTTAATCCAGGCTATGTGGTTTCAGTTACTGTTAGAGTGCATAAAAGGATAAAGAAATGTCTGTACTTATGAGCTAATCAAACTTGTTAATTATTCAATCTTGAATTTTAAGCATATTGATGGAGCTTATGTTAGGGAAATCAGGGAACTGCTGTCCAAAATGTCCTGGAAGAAGTATTAAGTTCTTGTTATGTCTATAGATAGATCCTAGTAAGTCTAGAAAGCTGGCAGGAATTTCTGTCCTAATGCTATTTACTTAAAGCTGATTTAAATAAGTGAATTAAACTAAAACCTATGGCACCTCTAGTACTCACACAAATATACCCATATTGAAAGATACATTTTGGGCTATTTTTATTTTATGGATTTCTTTATCCATGAATTCACTCATTTATTCATTTAGCAAATACTTCTTGGGAATCATGTATGTGAGAGACACACTCTTAGGCATCCAGGAGAATAATAAAGGACAAACAATAATCCCTGTGGTCACAGAGCTTATATTCAGATTGCTAGGAGATTGGGGAAAAAAGCAAATAAAATATAATGGTGAGTATTATAAAGAAAAATAAATCCAGGAAGAGAGGTAGGGCAAGCCAGTTTGGAGGTGGGCATGGTGAGAAGGTGGTGGATTTAACTAGGGTCATCAGGAAAGGCCTTACTGATAAGGTAACTTTGTCAAGGGAGGTTAAAAGAATTCATTTCAAATGACTTTAATGAAGCCCTTTTACAAATCATTTGATCAGCAAGAGTAGGAGTGTATTGATTCAATAGTCTGTTATTTTTATAATATATGTTTTTAGTTGTAGATGGACACAATATCTTTATTTTATTTATTTTTATGTGGTGCTGAGGATCAAACCCAGTGCCTCACACATATGAGGCAAGCACTCTACCACTGAGCCACAATCCCAGCCCAATAGTCTGTTATTTTTATTGCACTCTTGAAATAACCCCCTTCTTTTATCCACTACAAATGATATCTTCTGCACAAAAATGTGTTTTCTTTTTTAGTACCAGGGATTGAACTCAGGGGCACCTGACCACTGAGCCACATCCCCAGCCCTATTTTGTATTTTATTTAGAGACAGAGTCTCACTGAGTTGCTTAGAACCTCACTGCTACTGAGGATGTTTTGAACTCGATTCTCCTGTCTCAGCCTCCCAAAGTGCTGGGATTACATGCATGCACCACTGTGCCCGAAAAAAATGTGGTTCTTAATAGAATGAATTGAAGGAAAACATTTTTACTCCAGAGTTCTATGCCTGGTGAACTGACTCACTCAAATCTCACTGCTCTGTGGTCCGACTCAACCAATACACTCAGACATATGGACATTGTTTTCCCCCTCATCATTCATGTATTTGCTTTCTGAAATTGACTCTGAACCCATTGAAGGTAGGCATTGGATAATAACTTGTTCATCTTGGTAGCCTCAATGCCTACCTAATCCAATGCCTGGTATACAACGGGTGATATATGAAAACAAAATGCTGAAAAAACAAAGTTTGGGAATAAGTA
This sequence comes from Geosciurus inauris, assembly GCA_004024805.1. Lineage (NCBI taxonomy): Eukaryota > Metazoa > Chordata > Mammalia > Rodentia > Sciuridae > Geosciurus > Geosciurus inauris. The sequence continues at coordinate 32,113 of PVHX01017100.1, read as the reverse complement.
GACCTTGACTTCAAACAATTCATGAGATGAAGGTCACATTTATATACTAAATTGTCCAAAGTTTATAAATGCCTTGCAGCATGATGGCTTCTCTGCATCCCCAAGCATCGACTTGCTCAATAAAATGAAGGGGTGGTGTCTCCAACAGGGACGCTTCCCGTGTAAGCAACTCTAAGGTGTTTCCAATCCCATTTCACCATGACAGTGCTGTACCACAGGAAAGCTGTTGTCTCCACTTTTTCTTTCAACCCCTGTGACAGATAGCTTGGATTATACCCTCTTTTTGAGATGCTGTGGAAGAGTGGTAATCTTCACACTAGTTTGGGGGCAAAATTACCACGGTTCATGATGTCCTCCCTGGGGGAACTCATAATATGGAAAAAGGGAACCCAGAAGTTTTATTTTATAATGGAATCCTGCTTCTAGGCTATAGTGATTGTTTGGTTTGGGTAAATTTCCAAATCTCTGTGAATCCTACACACTTATCTGTAAATTGGGAATAATAATTACTACCTCAGAGCATTGAAGGTCAAGTTGAGTAATATACCTAAAATATTTGTTATAGTGCCAATGCCAGACATGGTAGTTTGATAAACTATTGTTAATATAATATTTTAGCTATTACTACTAATACTATTACTACTACTAAATTTAGGAAAATAGAATTTTGTTTATAAATGTTGAAAATTTATATAATCATTGAGGGTAATGCTTATAAATATATTTGCATTTAAAAATATGTCTCCTTATATATGCTTATAATAATTTTAAACCAAGAAAGTGTAGGGTATTGTTTCAAAAACATTTCCAGCTGTGAAATGCAGTGGTCTTTACTAGGGAACATCTATGGTCTCAAAGTACCACACAAGTTAAGGGACAGTTTAGCAGGCATTTTGTCCTGCTGGTGATTGGCATAATCTCAGTCACTTCGATATTTTTTGTGTAGAAAGATACAGTCAATGGAAGTCATGCTTTTCATGTGGGAAAAACAATGCTTTAGTGGGGTGTGAACTCTAGTCCAGTAATTTTCTCTTCTTGTTTGTTTAGGGTGTTCTTAAAGTACAACTAAGAATGGAGGCCACCACTACATACTGAGATCACTGACTGGCATGATTATGGACATGGTCCATCCGGTGCTGGAAATGTCTCCCAGTTTTTGACAAGAGCTAAATAACCATGGGGTCCAGCGGTCTTGGGAAAGCAGCAACGTTAGATGAACTGCTGAGCACCTGCATAGAGATGTTTGGTAAGAGTCTCTTCTCCTCTCTCTTTTGTAGTTTGACACAGTCACTTCTCTCCATTCAGATGCAAAATTTGTTCACAGAACAGAATTCAGTCTCTGTACCTTGGTATTTAAGACCTTTGAGATCCACTCCAATCTGTCTTACCAGCTTCACTGTCCTCTACATTTCTTTTCCTTTTCTGTGCAAAGTTTATACTCTAGCCAAACTGTCCACTTAATGTTTCTGGAACATTCCTTGCACTCCTTTCTATTTCTGTGCCTTTATTCTACTCCTTGCATTGAAATTCTGCTTCAAGGTTTATCTCAGTTGTCACTGAGATGTCCATAATGCCATTTCTGACCACCCCTGTAAGAAGTACTGCTTGCTTCTTCCACTTTTCCACGCCCAGGGTAACTTTCTTATGACATGTGATATACTACTGTGATCTTTGCTTGGTGTGGGTAGCACAATCTATTGCATTCTATTTTTACTCATCTTACAACTCTTACTAATTATACACTTTAAAGCTATGCACTTTTTATGTTGTTTATGTATCTACCCCAACATTGGATTATAAATAAATGGACAAATAAAGTCACCCAAGTGTTGCTTGTTTAATGAGTTAAAATACGGAAAGTGGAGTTAAGCGAGAGCGGGGTTGCCAAGGTGCAGGATGATCAGTTAAATTTGAATTTCAGATAGACAACATTTTTAGCATTATATCCTAAATCATGCCTGGGACATACTTATACTAAAAAAAAATAATCCTTTTTTACCTTAAATTCAAATTTACCTGGGTGGCCTGTGTTTTTATTCATTAAATTTGTCAACTGTAAATCAGAGGAAGGATGAGACCCAGCCACCTTAACTTGCAAGGAGATACCAGCAAAAGTAAGTAGTCAAACATAATTTGGTCTATGGGAAATTTTGACACTATTGTTTCTCTAGTGATATTAGAGAAAGAGAAGACTAGCACTGTTATTTCCTCACCCCTTATTTTATTTTATTTTTAACAGATGACAATGGAGAGCTGAATAATAGTTATTTGCCAAGAATAGTTCTACTGATGCACCGATGGTATTTATCTTCCACTGAATTGGCAGAAAGACTTCTCTGCATATATCTTTTCAACTTCTGTGTAATTTTCACAATCATAAATCAAGCTCTGTATTTAGATAGAGTGTCTATCCAAAGTCTGTAAATTAAGGTGAATAAACAGTCTTCAGTCAGTTATCCAGCTGTTTTGAGAATATATAGATGTCTAGACAAAACATCTGGATGATGGACCAAATAGTTGACCATCCATCTGGATGTTTTGGCTCTGCTTGAAAATAATCACTAAGATGTGAAATGAAACAGGAGAAGCAGGGGGAGTATTTCTAACTTGTCTTAAACATTTTGACTGTTAGTGCAATGAAAGGATACTCAGCACTGATTCAAGAACTAATTTATTCTTTCTACAATGGTAAAATGGTGGACATAGGGGATATAGCTGAGGCTTACAGAGATGCTAGCTGAAATAATGTGCTCTGGCTCAGGCATAAATGCCAACCTGGTTTTCACATCTTCCCCTGCTGTCAGGAAACAATGAACATTCTAGCAGATTTATGGTAATGTATTGATTGATGCTAATTTTAGATTTTCTTTCACATAAAAATAAAAATATCTAAATAGGGTTGGGGTTTAGTTCAGTGGTACAGTGCTTGCCTCGCATGCTCAAAGCTCTGTTTTTTTTTCATATTTTATTTATTTGTTCTATTTAAGTCTACATGATATCAGAGTGCAATTTGATTCATTGTACATAGATGGAGGATAACATTTCACTTCTCTGGTTGTGATATAGAATCACAACATACATGCAGTCATACATAATGCTAGGGCTATGATGTCCATCATATTCCACCACCTTTACTGTCCCCCTGCCCCCTCCCACCTTACACCTCTGTGAACAGAGTTCCTCCATTATTCCCATGTCCTTCCCCCCATTACGGATCAGCATCCACTTATCAACAAGTACATTCGGCATTTGGTTTTCTGGGATTGGCTTACTTCACTTAGCATGATATTTTCCAAGTCCATCCATTTACCTGCAAATGCCATAATTTTATTCTCTCTTATTGCTGAGTAATATTCCATTGCGTATATATACCAGTTTCTTTATGCATTCATCTGTTGAAGGGTATGTTCTAGGTTGGTTTCACAGTTTAGGTGTTGTGAATTGAGCTATTATAAACATTGAAGTGGCTGCATCACTGTAGTATGCTGTTTTTAAGTCTTCTGAGTATAGATCTAGGAGTGGGATAGCTGGGTCAAATGGTGGTTCCGTTCCAAGTTTTCTAAGGAATCTCCATACTGCTTTCCAGATGGGTTGTACCAATTTGCAGTTCCACCAGCAATGTATGAGCGTGTCTTTTTCCCCACAACCTCGCCAACACTTATTGTTGTTTGTATTCTTGATAATTGCCATTCTGACTGGTGTGAGATGAAATCTAAGGGTAGTTTTGATTTGCATTTCTCTGATTGCTAGAGATGTTGAATATTTTTTCATATGTCTGTTGATCGATAAAGCCCTGGTTTTGATCTTCAGCACCGAAGAAAACAAAACCAAAAACAAACGAAAATCCACATAGTTGGAAGTCCTATTCTGTAATGAGAGCTGTTAGCAGCCCACCACTTTTGAAAGTAATGCACTCCTGAAACGTGATTGAGAGCCAAATGGTTGATAATGCAGAGTCTCACATTTATGAGAAGGTTTTGTTTCCTGAGATCTAATGCTTATTATATGTTTCATAATGCTGGTTCCTGCAGTCCCTGCCTTCTTCAAGCCCAGGAGGCCCCGCAGGTGGAAACTCCACAGAGCATGGGGAATCTGAGTGTTATTAGGGGTTGCCAGGGCTGGCATGGCCTAGTGGGGTGCCGCCCACTCAGCTCCAGCTTCTCCACATTTATTTATTCTCTACATCCTCCCCACAACCTCAGAGCAGAAGGGGATGTTAGAAAGGGTGAGGAGACTTCACCCTGAACCAAAGTCCTTGAAAGTGAGCAAGATCCTGATCTCCAGTGGTCCAGGGGTTCTATGGGGCACACTGTTGAAGAGTAGGGCACAGGAAAGGATAGAGGGAATTGACTTTATCTGGGCCTACCTGCCTCATGATGCAAATATTGTCCAAAGAATGTGCTCACAAACAGCATCCTTACCCTTAGTATGTCCACTGGTGTATCAAACCCAAATAAAAAGGGAGCTACTCAGGGGACTGAGACAGGAAGATCATAGTTCAAGGCCAGCCTGGGCAACTTAGTGAGACCTTGTGTCAAAATAAAAAATAAAAAAAGGTTGTTGATGTAGCTCAGTGGAAGAGCAATCCTGGGTTCAATTCCCAGTACCAGAAGAAGGAGAAGGATAAAAAGAAGAAAGATATTTTGTCAGATTAAAGTCTGAGATGGGAAAATTTTTATTGAATAAAAGTTGAACACTGCGCGTGAGTCAACATTTCTTTAAATTTTCTTTTTTTTTCTTTAATTTTTTTTTAGTTGTAGGTGGACACGATATCTGTATTTTATTTATTTTTATGTGGTCCTGAGGATCGAACCCAGTGCCTCATGCACGCGAGGCAGGCGCTCTACCACTGAGCCACAATCCCAGCCTCTCTTTAAATTTTCTTTCCATTAGATTCCTTGCTCATTCCATATCCATGGTGCCTGTCATATGATAGGAGCTTAATAAATATTTTTTAAAAAGAGTATCAAACCTGGTGTGGTATACGTTCTGTAATCCAGTGGCTTGAGAGACCAAGGCAGGAGGGTCCAGCCTCAGCAGCTTGGAAGACCCTATCTTAAAATAAAAAATAAAAAAGGGCTAGGGGTGCAGCTCAGTGGTAGAGTGCCCCTGGGTTCAATCCCTAGTACTGGGGGAAAAAGTATCAATAAATAGACTTAAGAATAAATAACACAATTTGCATACTAACATACCTGAAAAGGGCATTTTCAAATATTAAAGAAAGTAGAGTGCTTATGTAGGCACTAATACTAAATACAAAAATCTTTTTGTAAAGATAATGCTTCTATGTACTATCAGTTTTAATTATGTATACTTGGCAGTTTTTGTAATGATAGTTGGCAGTTATTGATTAGTAAGTCCTTAGGCAGGTAAAAGTAATTTTGTAAGTGATTTTCTCTCCAGACCAAAAAAATTGTACCCCAGGGCATTAACAAATCAAGCTTTAATTACTCATTTATGCTTCATATATTCCTTATGCATGTAACCTGAAGAAAATTTTATGTGATGTTTTTAATGAGCCTACATTTTGACTATGACCCATCACATAAGGTCAAGTGTGGAATTTTATTATTATAGCATTGTCAGCGCTCAAAAAAAGTTTAAGAATTTGGACCATTTTGGATTTTAAACTTTTGGATTAGGGATGCTCAGCCTGTAACCCAAATGTCCCCCTTCTTGTTATGACCTTTTTTTGTTTGTTTGTTTGGTACCAAGGATGAATCCAGCGGCACTTAACCACTGAGCCACATATTTTGAGACAGGGTCTTTTTGAGTTGCTTAGGGTCTCATCAAGTTGCTGAGGCTGGCTTTGAAATTGCAATCCTCCTGCCTCAGCCTCCCGAGCAGCTGGGATTACAGGTGTGCGCAACCACGCCCAGCTCCCCTTCTTGTTATGAATTCATATCAACTGAGGAAACAGCTGTAGGTATGTGCAAAGAAAACAAGTTGCACAAACTTTTTCTTTAACTAGCCTACGTATCGACATGCCAGTGGAGAAAGCTGCGATGAGTTTCGATTAAAGATCTGCTACTTCATGAGGTAAAGACACTTACAAATTTAATTTCTTGAAATTATTGACAATTTCCTTTTCTCCAAGCAGCAGACCCAGTTTGACAATAAAATGTACTCAGTTCTCCCTTGGGCCGACATTGTTAGAATTGGCCCTTCTCTGTTCTGGGGGGTAGAATTGACCTTGTGGATTAATGCTCAGGTAATAGTAAATGTAGTTAGGAAATGAAATCAGTCGTGGAGTGAATCCTATTCTTTCTACTCCTTGGCACACCTACTTCATTCTCTCCTGCTTTCTGTGAAGCAGGGGAAGGATTTCCTCTCAGTTGTAGTTCCATAGTCAGAAAGAGGCTCAGTGTTAGAGTGGTGGACCTTGGTTCTTGATTGAAGGAGGACAGAAAGAGACTCAGCCTGATGATTGGGGATAGAAGATGACGAAGTGGGAGTATGGTCCTGGATTCTGTATGAAACAAAGTCAGAAAAATAGTACAATAATTTCCATAGAGGCCCAATTTGAAATCTTCTGGCTGGAAAAGGAATTTTATGCCTTTCAGGTACTGGATTCTGAAGTTTCCTGCGGAGTTTAATTTGGATCTTGGTTTGATTCGTATGACTGAAGAGTTCCGAGAAGTAGCAAGTCAACTAGGATATGAAAAACACATCAGCCTCATCGACATATCCAGCATGTAAGAACGGCTGGAGCATCTTTCATTCTTGCTGGGTTCACTGCTCTGGGGAGGGAGTAGTGATGAGCCCACTTGACCTGAATCCGTATGATCCCAGAATTAAGGTTTGCTCCTGTGAGGACAGCCTAACTGCAGTGAACACAGCCATACTGGACGCAACTCATCTCTCTAAGCAGAAATTAATTTGTAAAATGGGGTATTGTCTTTCTTGTGGGATTATTATAAGCATCCCAAAAGTAGATGGGATAGTGTGTGGAAAGCATTTGGCACAAAATAGATGTTCAGTACTTCATTACTGAATCCGAATCTAGTAAATGTCTTTTATGCCCTGGCTTTTCAAAAGTGCACCCTTTTGATCAGTAGCATCAGTATTGCCTGGGAGCTCATTAGAAAACCAGAATCTTGGGCCCCATCCTAAACCTGCTGAATTGAAATCTGCCAAGATCCCCAAGGACTCATATGCACATTCACATTGGAGAAGCCCTATACCACAGTGATTCTGAGGTTGGCCTGAGGTTATATAAATGTCGATTATAGTTGTGCCATGAACTGCTTAGGTCTGTTATTAGGAACTTGGTGCTAACTAGGCTTGTTTCGTATTAACTAGCTAACTTTGCACAGGGAAAACTAGTTGATGATCCTAAGTATCTTGCAAATGCATGCTGTTGTGTCTTAGGCATTCAGACTATATTCTCCTTACCTGGAGTACTTCTTAAAGAGAGATCAACAGTGAATGATCCAGGAATCATGTGGGATGTTTGTTTAAAATATATATTGTTCAGGCTCATTCCTAGAAAATTAGAATCTGTGGCAGTGAGGTCCAGGCTTCTATCTTTGTAACAAGTTTTTCAGATAATTCATATTATACCAAAGGGTGAGAACCATAGCATCTGGTGGGTTCCATGTGCCTTGAATCATCATCTATTTATATGCTGATAGGTTTCCAAATGTATATACCTCTCATTTATGATTCAGATCTTGCTTGGTCACAGGGAAAACCGAGTAAGAGATTCTGGATGGATCAGTGCAAACTTATGCTGTCTGGAAAATCAACTCAAAGTTTATGTTCTATTGGGAAAGGGTCAGTGGTTTTCTCTTTAAATATGAGGGACAGGGTGTAGATTTTGCACAAGGTCCTGAAAGTGGGCCAAGAGTTACAGTGAGTAGGTTAATAACTTCCATTGAGTGAAGCGGGTTTTCAGCACATTGACCAGGCTCACTCTTCTTTTATAGTCCTTCCTATGACTGGATGAGAAGAGTCACACAGAGGAAAAAAGTATCCAAGAAGGGAAAAGCCTGTCTGCTGTTTGACCATCTGGAGCCCATTGAATTGGCCGAGCACCTCACTTTTCTGGAGCATAAATCTTTTAGAAGGATCTCAGTAAGGAACTTGACATTTATTCTTCCAAGGATAATAACCACCATGCCAACTTTCCCGAGAGCTGAATTTTCATATTCTAAAGTGTTGGCAGCTTCTGTCACTGTGCTCTGCTGGAAAAGTGCCCTTAATTCACAGGAACAATCCCTTTTAACCAAAGATAAATATTATCCTGTCTTTATTTTATGGCTCAGGAGCTGTATTTCTGTCGCTATTTTCAATGTCTCCTTTCACAGGATTAAAGTGTGATTTTTCTAAATACGGTGGAGATTTAACCATTTGAGGTCTATTTAGCTCCACTGACTTCTCCCAAGAAGTTGTATTTTGTTAGGTCTGTCATTTTTTAGGGGAAAAATATTTAGGTTGGGATTTGTATGAATGCCTAATTAGGTGTATAGAGTAAAAATAGGATTTGTAGGTTTTGAAGAGAATCTCAATATCAGCCTGCTTCTTTCCCAGAGTTGGAGATCCTTCACTAAATTTTCCTTTCCTATGCATCTTGTTAGGGCTTCATTTCTCCCATTTTCTTCCTCCCTTCTTCCTGTGGTCTCTTCTTATCTGCCTCCTCTGTGCTGTCTATGATAGTATTTCCACATTGGTTCACAATCAGCCAGGTGCTTCATTTATGTCATATCAAGTTTTGGGGAAGCAACCCCTCCTCCTTTTCCAAGGACCCAGGGAATTAATTACGTTATTTCTTGCAAGACCATCTTGATTATAAGCATCAATTTCCAGAAGACTGATTTTTTTTCCCACCAAATAATCCAGCTTGGAGAGAAATAACAATGATTCCTTACAGACAGGCCATGGGAGGGGATTCCTTGCACTGTTTGTATAGTAGAAGACTCATACACATTTGATAATATCCATGCTAACCTTCTGAGTGTATGTCTATTTTGCCAAAAAGCTGCCTTGTTTCAATTAATATGTTTTCTTCTCTCTCTCTCTTTTTCTTGAAACAACTTTACAAAAATGATTCTGACGTGAGATCTTTAGATGTATGGCCATTTCCTGTTTTTTTTCTGTATACCATTGGATCTTAAACTTGCTTAATCATTGGACTCACTGGTAGTATGTTAAAAATGAAGATTCTTTGTTTCTTCTTCTAGAGATACTGATCATTTATGTCTTGTGTGTTCCCAGGAACCAGTCTATTGCAAATGACCAAGGTTAGATCTTATAATTCAGTAAATAGGGACTTTTGAGTCTTGTCCCCTTCTTTGCCCTACCCCACAACCATGTAATATGTAGCAATGTGTTTCTATGTGCATGGGAGTGGGGTTTGAAATGCAGCAAAATAACCTGTTAAAGGTACAGATATATTCAAACTTATAGGATGCCATTCTAAATGTGAAATGAAAGAAATCATTGTTGTTATGAAAAAATATCTTAGATCTTCTATGCAATATTCTAATTTCCAATTTTGCAAATGCTTCATTATACTTCAAAATCTCCAAATCTTCCTTTATTATAGTTCACTGATTATCAAAGTTATGTCATCCATGGCTGCCTGGAGAATAATCCAACCTTGGAGAGATCTATTGCTTTGTTTAATGGAATATCTAAGTGGGTCCAGTTGATGGTTCTTAGCAAACCAACCCCCCAGCAAAGGGCAGAAGTCATCACAAAGTTTATTAATGTTGCAAAGGTATGTCTGATAATCCTGCTGGGGTACTAAGATTCTAGACGTTTGTTCACTCTATTGAGAAAAGTCATTGAGGAAATTCAGTGTTCACACTATAAGGGCATTGAACAATTAAGCTACTCAGAGATATCTAATGAAAAAAGCAAGCCGGGCGCAGTGGTATAAGCCCGTAATCCCAGCACTTAGGGAGGCCGAGACAGGAGAATCGCGAGTTCAAAACCAGCCTCAGCAACGGTGAGGCACTAAGCAACTCAGTGAGACCCTGTCTCTACATAAAACACAAAATAGGGCTGGGGATGTGGCTCAGTGGTCGAGTGCCCCTGAGTTCAATCTCTAGTACCAAAAAAAAAAAAAAGCATACTTCTCTCATGTAAGAAGATTGCTTTAAAAAAGCAAGACTAGTTGTCACAATGGCGCACACCTGCAATCCCACTCGGAAGGCTGGGGCAGGAGGACTAAGCATTTGAAGCCAGCCTGGGCAACTTAGAACCCATTTCCTTCAAAATGGAAATTTAAAAGGACTGGGTATATAGCTCAGCAGCACCCCTGGGTTCAATCCCCAGTATGCCAGAAACAAAAATAAAACAAAAAGCAATACTTAGAAGCATTTAATGAAGCTGTCTTTTGTGAAATAATTGACATATTTTTAAAGGATTCTATTTGTTTTAAATGTTATTATTATTTCCTATGTTTTTGTTACTAAAATTGTGCACACTCATACCAGTAGTTCAGAAAGTTCAGAATAATTTAAAAATCCTTACAAAATATTGATAATTGCTTTTTTTTTTTTCCATTTTTTCTTTTTTTTTTTTTTGCAGAAGCTCCTTCAGCTCAAAAACTTTAATACCCTGATGGCGGTGGTGGGAGGTCTTAGTCATAGTTCCATTTCACGCCTCAAAGAGACCCATTCTCATCTCTCTTCAGAAGTCACAAAGGTATGGTGAATTCTGATCCAAATTCCAAGTGAAATGTGTAAGTTGTTTAGGTATAGCACACTCCTATCAAATGTCACTCAGAATGGAAAATCTTCCTCTTTAATCAATGGCAGGTTACACATGGAGGACAAAATGGATGGGCATAGCCACACCTGCTGAGTCCATCTGGAAAAACAAGTTGGAGGTAGTGGTGTTAAAGTTGTAAATATTCAACAAATATTTATTTGCTGCTTTCTCTATGATAAGCATTGTGATACACACAGTGGGTACCAGATGAATGAGACAGATAGTTGCTATCCTGCCATCCTGAAATAAAATCACTGAATACCTGCTCTATTCATAGTCCTGCATTTAGCACAGTGGAAGAGAAAAAGGAAGGGGAAGACAAATGCCTGGTACAAAAGTACTCAGATTTATAGTTGAGGAACAAAATATACTCTTGGAAGAAACATTTCTGAAACTGAACTTTTCTGCCATGTTTATTTCTATAACACAGCTTTTTTCCTTATTGGGCAAAAGGAAGCATTTTATTCTCATAAGAACACTTTCAACTGTAAATTTAAAAAGAAAAAGGAAAAGTCTGCATTGATTAAACAATAAGACAAACAATGTATTGTCCAACATACCTGGAAGTCTAGGGGTAGAGCAGGCTTTAGGTATGGTCTGATCAGAGGCCCGGCTTAGTTGCTCTGCTTTCCTCTGAGTGTCAGGGTTTTGTGAGTTTTAAAAAAAAATTTTTTTTTTTTGCTTCATTGGACTGGCTTCCCTCCTGAATAGGCTGTATATAGCAACAGGAAAATCATACTCCCTTGTTCATCAAAGTTAGAGATAGACAGAATTTTCTCTTCGACTCTGCCCCCAAAAGATTCGAAGACCTCCTTTTTGACAGATCGAGCCATCTCAAATCATATGTGTACACGGGACTAATAACAGTTGCCAGAGAAACACAATGTACTGATTGGCTTAACCCTGTATTCCTGAACCAATCACAAACCAGAGGGATGGAATTACGATGATGGTAAATCAGAACCCATTCTTGGTCCTAAGGGTTGAAACAGCTCTGTGTGAAGCACATGGGCTGCTTTGGGAAAGAGAAGTCTGATCAAAATTGGGATCTATTAGAAAGATCTGGTTTCTGTTAAGCAACTGACAATGAGTTATTCATATAAACAAGAGGAAGCAAGCCACAGAAGTACCACTGTTGGACCTCAAACTCGTACTTATTCTAAGTATAATGGAAGTAATTATATGTTCTATTTTCTTTTGGCTTTGTACTAAATTTTGAATAAAAAGCAAAAGAAATGTTCTAAAGAATAAGAGTTTGATAGAGACTCATAGAAGCTTGAAATTACCAGATTGCCTTTAAAAGTCATTTATTTGAACTCCTTTTCCTTATAGAAAAGGAAACTAAGACATCTCCCCCCAAAAAGTGAAGTGACTTGTTCAAGTTTGCTCTTCTACTTAGTGCAGAGTCTGAAACCATAGCTGTCTGACATCGTAGTATGACTTTTCCTGCCCCATACTGTCCCAAATTAACCTTCAAGTTACCTGGAATGTAACTTTCTTGGAACAACTAGGAAATTTTAATATGCTGCAAGCTTGAATATGTGGACGGTAATATTGTCATAAACCACAAAATATTAAGTATACTTGATACCTTTTAACATCCTACCATCCCAAGTCCGTAGGCAGAGATGCAAGCTATTTCCATCCTGTAGCAGAATGGAATGTCTGTCCAACTCATGGCCAAGCTTAGGACGTTTTCCTAACTTTCTTTTTCCTGGTTAATATTTCCTTGCATCAATATTGGTGCAACTGACACTTCTTTCAGTAGCTGAGGAATTTCCCAGCCACACATCACAGGGTCTGGAGGTGGGCAGAAGAGGAGGATGTTTGACAGTGCTGCTTTTCCATCTGTTTCCAGAACTGGAATGAAATGACAGAGTTGGTCTCCTCCAATGGCAATTATTGCAATTACCGCAAGGCCTTTGCAGACTGTGATGGCTTCAAAATCCCCATCCTTGGAGTACACTTGAAAGATTTGATAGCAGTCCACGTCATTTTCCCAGACTGGATGGAGGAGAACAAAGTGAACATTGTGAAAATGCACCAGCTCTCTGTTACCCTGAGTGAGCTGGTCTCCCTGCAGAATGCCTCTCACCACTTAGAACCCAACATGGATTTGATCAACCTGCTTACCGTGAGTTCTCGGGTTGGGAGGTGGTTGGGTTTGTGCTAAGTAACCCTTCTGCCCCTCACTTTCCAGGGAACATAGGAAGATGTTTGCTAGCAATTCATTTTGGGAGAAAATTGATTTTGAGGCCTCTAGATGAGAAGAAATCTCAAAGGATGAGGAAAAAGGAACTCCACACCCACAACTAGCATGACTTGAGTCCGTAATCTTGGGGCAAATAAACTTCTCTTTGTTGGGAGGGGCTCGGTCTCTTCCCATACAGAAACGGGAGTTCCTGGAGAGCTTCCTCCAGAAGCATCTCCGCCCCTCACTCTCCTTCAGCACACTTGTCCAACTAATCACTTCCATCTGGACATCCTCAAATCCTCTGCTTTTCTTTATTCTCGCTGCGCTGCTTAGTTGGAGCCTGAGGTGATGCAAGAACCTCCTCTGTGATCCCAGACCCTCCCTCATTCACCTCCCCAGACTACCAGGATACAGTCCCCAGCCTGGCATTTGAGGCCCTCCAGGGCTGTCTGACCGTCAGTGCAGCCTGTGCATCCTCACCCTCTCCCTCACACACCAGCCTTTCAAAAACATTGGACTTGTACTTCTCATCATGAAATGCTGCCTTCTGCTTCCTGGCCCATGTGCATTCTTGGAAAATCTTTTCCCTCTCTAGCTGCATGACTAGTTCAACTTCAAAGCCTCCATCTTTCTAGATTATTCTCTGCTCCCCTCCACAGCATGAAAGTATCATTAAATGTGTTATGCTTACACTTTTACATTCTCCTTATCTATAGAAGGTATTGCTTTGTATTAGATTTTTTTCCATGTCACATCCTCAGCACCTTTCATAGTACCTGGAGCATTTAGGAACTCAATCGATGAAGTGAATACCTCATGTAGGAGTAATAAGAATCAGACAAAAGAAATTCATCTACCACTTGTGTTTGTTTTGGCAGTTGTGGCATGCTTATTTAGCTGGTCCCAGGTCCCAGAACTTTTGTATACAACACATGCATAGAAGAGAACATTTTCCATTGGCTCTTCTTTGTGGGGAGGAGAAGCATAACCAAATTTTCTTACCCTTGCTTAAACAAGTGGAGGTGCAACTTACCTGTTTGAGCTTATAACACTATAGCATTCAAAATTTAGCAGCAATACTGAATTAATTGTATTCCTTTTATGGCTGTAGAAAATGAAACCAATAACTCCTCTTATGCTTTGACAACCTAAACCCCCTAGTTCTACTGCATTGGAAAGGAGTGTAGTTCCTAAACTTCTTGCAAAGTGTTCTTAGAGCATGCAATTTTTTCCCAAAGAACAGGCTCCTGAGTGTATATAATAATGCTAGCTGCACCCTTAGTATAAAGCAGAAGTGGCCAGCACAGAGAAACACTGATCTATTGGGGCTGAGTTTGTGTGATAAATAATAAACACATGGCCATTCTCTACTAGGGGGAAAACCCAACTCACAATAATCCAGGCACCTGCATTTATTAATCATTTGCCATGTAAATCTGTTTCCATGAATGAGCAACCAGAGTTGCAGCTCCAACCAGACTGCAAACCCACAGGCACAGGTGATGTCTGAAGACCAACCCCAGTGTGTGGCTTCAGTTTCAAGTGTGTTTCCAAGCTGTATCCTTGATGTCAAGCATAGCTTTATAAAGCAGGTGCCTGTACTTGGGCAATGTTGCATCCAAACCAAAGACAAGAGAACCGGGCGCAGTGGCACATACCTGTAATCCCAGTGGCTGGGGAGGCCAAGACAGGAGAGTCACGAGTTCAAAGCCAGCCTTAGCAATGGTGAGGTGCTAAGCAACTCAGTGCAACCCTGTCTCTAAATAAAATACAAAATGGGGCTGGGGATGTGGCTCAGTGGTCAATTATCTCTGAGTTGAATCTCCAGTACCACCCCCCCCCCAAAAAAAAAACAACAACAAGAGAATAGGGAAATTCATTTTGAGTTATAAATACATCAAGCAACAACACAAAAAGAACAGATATTTAGAGAAATATTGAAGACTTTTGAATGAAATTTCATTGGCAAAAATTGGAAAACTTGAACTCCAGAAATGAAAACTACAGAGTAATTCCTTTTTGCTGGGAAGAACAGCAAAAAGGAAAAGAATTCCAGAGCCTCATCCCCAACCCTTAGGGGCACTGAAGGAAAATTTAGAAGCCATCAAGCACCACGTTTATTAAGGTGCGTGTTGCATAGTGTATGTACTGGGAAAATCCCAGATGGGAGGTCTTGCTCTTCGCCCCATCTCTGCAGTTACGTTACTTTAGCTCCTTGCTAACTCTCTTGACTTTGGCTTTTCCATTAGGTTTTATGCTCATTTGTGAAGTCTCTTCTGGTTCTAAATTTCTAGATATAAAGAACAGTGGAACCCTAAAAATAAGGAGCTCTTTCTGAGGTACTGGCCCCGTGGCTCCCCAGGATAGCACAGGCCTACATGCAAGTTTTGAAGCATCAAGCCAGTTTTTGGTTAAAGCCAGGATCCTCCCCTCTGCCCCCAACCAAGGAGAAAGTTCACTGTACAGGAATAGACACTCAGTCTTTCTCACCCCTGGGAAGTCAAGCTCCTCAAACAAGGATGAAGAGATTTCCACCATGTGTTCACTAGAGCCCGGTGGCCATTTTAATAAAGCAATGTACATATTCAGATTAGAGCCAGATTAGATTAGAGTCAGTCACTGCAGCTAGTTGAGTGCCTGTGAGCATGTCCCTAGCACAACATACAAAGGGGTGATGAAGCCGGGCGTGGTGGAGCACGCCTGTAATCCCAGCACTTAGGGAGGCTGAGACAGGAGAATCCCAAGTTCAAAGCCAGCCTCAGCAATGGCGAGGTGCTAAGCAACTCAGTGAGACCCTGTCTCTACATAAAACACCAAAAATGGGACTGAGGATGGGGCTCAGTGGTAGAGTATTCCTGAGTTCAATCCTCAGTACCAAATAAATACATAAATAAATAAAGGGATAATGAATTTTCCCCCAAGACTGCAAGTCAAGTTTTTGCCTGAAGTGATTTGTCTAAACATGGCCCCAGGTGAAGGAACCAATATTGAAAACCCTGAAGGATAGAAAATGAGAACTCTTAGGTTAATCAGCTATTAATTGTTAAATTCCTACTCTGTACAGTAGTCCATCAATGCTTGGACTTTCTGTAATAATTGATTTTCACATATATTTCTGTGGTGAATTCTTACAAGCACTCTGATGCAGATGTTCAGAGCAGTAAGTGTCCCACCTCCAGTCTCACCACCCTTCCTTTCTTATAAATGAAGAAATAGATTCATAAAGGACAAAAGACTTACAAATGGCAAACTTCTGCATCCTAGCTTTGCCTCAGGTGGACGTTTGTTCTCTAATGTGGCATATTGCAACATATAATTTTCTTTATTTCATATCTGTAAAAAAGTACATAGTGCCTTTCTCTGTCCCTCTTCATGAATGTATAATAAAAGAGTTAGAGAAAATGTATGAGGGCAGGGACTATGTCATTTTTTCTCCTTGTGTCCGTGGCCCCTGGAACAGCATGGGGCATGTGAAGAAAGAGAACCACACCACTGAACCATTGGGGCTCGTAGACTTCTGCTCTCAGGGGAGATCTGGAGAGGATGCTTCCCCTTGGAATCCTGATTCATGTGATCAAGAGCTTTGAAAACCAATGCTTCTGTTTCATGATATATGAAACAGCCTAGTTCTTCTCATAGTATTTTTAGCCAGATCTGTTACTTTTACCCTTCTGAGTATATGCAAATAACTGGAAAGCCCCAGTATTTTTACAGTCTCATTTGGAAAAAGAAGAAGAAGAAGAAGAAGTAGTAGTAGTAGTAGTAGTTGTAAAAATAATGAGTGGAGGTAGTTTGCTGACCCAGTGTTTCTATGGTACAAAAAACACACAAGCCAGTGTAAATATTAACATTAACACTAAATATGCAACCGTCTTTGCTGAAAGGCAAATGCAGCAACCTGAGACAATGGATCAGAACGTTTGTCAGAAACACCTAGACTCAGGCTGGGGATATAGCTCAGTTGGTAGAGTGCTTGCCTCACATGCACAAGGTCCTGGGTTCAATCCCCACCAGCATCACCAAAAAATAAAAAAAAAATAAAGGAATAACTAGATGCATACCAATAGACTAAAGCAAATATTCTTGAAACTTTATTGACAAACTTCCCACCTTATTGAAAGGTGTATAGGAGTTGGAGATGTAGCTCAATGGTAGAAAGCTTGCCTAACATGTGTGAGACCCTGGCTTCAATCCCCAGAACTGCAAAAAATAAATAGGTGTGTGGAAAGTAGAATAGACCATTCTTTGGGCAGGTCCTTAAAGCCCAGAGGAGATCTGAAAGAGGAAGTAGGACCATGGCTGGGAAAGCAGAGATGACAGCAGCAGTCCTAAGGGCGCTTTACATTCACAGATAAGCACATGGCATTTGGCTGCTGCACTAACTGGAAGCCAAACCCTCTATCTGTGACCTTGAAAGCCAACCCACCTGGACACATTGGTTCATTGAATCTTCCCCACAGTGCTAAGAGGGAGCTATTATTTATGATTCCCATTTTATAGATCAGGAGATCAAAACTCAAGAAGGTTAATTACTTGCCCAGTTTCACACCACTAATAAGGAGAAAGCAAACATTTGGAGAAGACCAAAGCATTTCCACCTCTGGGCGTTATCTGTCCATTTGACACAGGAAAACACCCAAGGAGGTTCCATCACCTCGACTTAGCAGGTGGCTTAGTTGTATTTCTTGTTGGATGTCCTGGTAGTGCTGTTATTTCATCAGCAGATACTGGTGCCAATCATGCCAGGACTCTGAGGTGAAGTCAGGAGGAAAGGAACATGCTTGTCACAGTCAAGATTAACTCCTGATAGCCAGGAATGCAGAAGGAAGGCATCACTTGGTTTTCTGTCTTTATTTATGGAAACTTCACAGTGTGAGCTTGCAAGCTGGGACAGAGGGTCAGAGGTGGATAAGACAGAGGTGCTTCCCACTTTCATGAAGCTTGGAGCCCAGCTGAGTTGTTTGTTCGGCAATTTGCTAAGTGGTGAGCAAGTGCCCACCACAGATGTATTTTATTTGACTCATGGAATTATAAAAATTATTTGTTATTAGTTGCTTGTGTTGAACTATTTCATATAAAACTCCAGATTTTTTACTTCTCTTGACAAACCAGAAGAGCTGGCAACCGATATAGAATTATAGGATGACAGTTTGTCATAGCTGAATAGTAGCTGTCCCCTGATAATCACAGACCACAGCACCACTCTCTATATGTATGTGTGTGTGTATATATATATATACATATATATATATGTATATATATATATATGTATGTGTGTGTGTATATATATATATATATATATATATATATATATATATATATATATGAAGCTAAGAGGAAATATCCCTGAGTTAATTGCCTCTGCATGCTCTTTTTCCAAGACACCACTGTGGTACCAATGTATCTATCAAAATGCCCCCTTCTGTACATCACACTTTCCTCTTTTGTATCATGTGCTGGCTTCTAAAGCCAGTGTTTGGACCCAGGCCCGCCTGACTACAAAACCTCTTGTATGTTTGCTGTACTGCCACTTTGAGTCCGATAGCACTTAGGGGCCATTATTTCACATTTAGCATGCATTGGCATGAACATGTCTTTTTGCTTTCAGGTCCTATTTATTCAAATAAACTGTCAGGCCTTTGGGGGAAGAAGATGATTTTATTCCGTTTTGTATCACCAGGACTTAGCATAGTGTTCTAAAATAATAAGGACCTGGTTAATTTTTCCTTTGTTTCCATGGTTCTTTAATCAAACTCTAAGGCAGCATTTATTACATCTCCAGGTCTCATTCTATGCACCTTCCCTTCTGCTAGCCTGTAAATATCAAGTATCCCTCAACTCTAGCCTAGTACTAAGCACTTAGGAGTTGCTCAATAAATACTGTGGTGGAATTTGGTCAGTGGTTTTTTGTTGTTGTTTTTGTTTTGTTTTGTTTTGTTTTGGTACTCAGGATTGAACTCAGGGGCACTCGGCCACTGAGCCACATCCCCAGCCCGATTTTGTGTTTTTTGTTTTTGTTTTTTTTTATGTAGAGGCAGAGTCTCACCGAGTTGCTAAGTGCCTCGCTTTTGCTGAGGCTGGCTTTGAATTCGCAATTCTCCTGTCTCAGCCTCCCTAAGTGCTGGGATTACAGGCGTGAGCCACTGTGCCCAGCTCAAAAAATTTTTTTTTAATTTTATTTTTTACCTCTGCAAGCCATCTTTTTAGTGTTCTATATTAATTCAGATTATTGGACATTGGACTTAAACATTCAATTTGAAAAATATTTCAGCAATGTAAATAAAAAAGTGTGCCCCAACATAACTAATTTTCCCTTGTAATTTTCTTGTAGCTTTCTCTGGACCTCTATCACACGGAAGATGATATTTATAAACTGTCACTTGTGCTGGAGCCTCGAAATTCAAAATCAGTAGGTGTTGTCTCCTCTAAGGATATGTGCTAAACATCACTGTTTGTCATTTCCAGTAATGGACTATTACAATGGTGTTTTGTGTTCTAAAGATTGAAGAATTTAGAAGTTCTTTATTATTCCCTTTTTGCCAATAGGATGGCTTAGCCCTGACAGTTTGAGAATTACTTCTTCATATCAGAGACTAATAATAAAAGGAAAGAACATTCTCCCACCACTCTGTTTTATTATTATCTTCTACTTCTTGTATCTCCTCTGAGAAATCACTTACAAATAGGATGGAAAATAAAAAAACCCATCTTAATATTAACAATCACTCATACCTTTCCAGACTTACTAAAAACTCCATTCAGCATAAAATTAGATTTAATAAATTTTAAATATCCTGATCAAAATCCACAAATTTCTCTACTATGATTGTCTCAGCTTAGAATTTCAGCTTAGACACTGAGGAGTGTCTAATTTAATTGATGTTTTACTCCTTACAAATAAATATTTTATGAGGAGATTGAGGAAATTGCTTTACTGAATGTATATTGCTATATTTTAGATGTTTTTCACTAACAAAAAAATGTCTAGATGGGCTGGGGGTGTGGCTCATTGGTAGAGCTCTTATCCAGAGTTCAATACCCAGCTGCAGAGAAAGAAAAACTTCCTACTTGTTGAAGGGGAAAATGTTGGTATTTGCTTCTTGTGCTTATTTGTATCTCGAGATCTGTTTTCTTATGAAGACCTTGCACACTGCCTCTTTACAGTTGAGTTCTGCAGCATGTGAGCAGCATAGCCCTTAAGTCTATTAATACCTTCTCTGATTCTGAACCATTGGACAGAATGACTGTGAGAGCTGTTCTCTAGCTTTAGCAGGGCAGGCACTTGAGCCTGTCAGTTGACCCAATAGCACCTGCTCTAAACACAGTGTGTGGGGTGCTTCCTTTAGCACATTCTTCCTCTGCCAGTTCCTGGAGGCTGTTGCCTGAGAAGATACAGTTCAGTCAAAGGGAGGAGTGGGGAGCCAGACTCTGCGAGAGCTAGAAAGAAAGGAAAAGCTACTGAAAAAAAATCTTACTAAGCTCCTAACTCATTCTGCAGGTTTGGCCTGATGTCCCTGGCTGTGGTGTGTTGAGCCACTCTGTACCTTCACGCACAGATTTTTCACTGCCCCACCCCTTCCTTTACCTTTACCAGGCACTATTGCTGTTACCAGGTGCCTGACTCACGGCAGGTATCACAGACTTATTATCTCATGAATTCCCTTGAGGAAACCAGGCCTGATGAATGTCAGTGTCTCACTCAGGTCCCCCAGCCAGTGAGTTGGAGAACAGGAATTAGGTCCCAGTGATCTCTGTCTTCAATGCCTTTGCTTTTTCTACCAACCCTCCTGTCAGGAACAGGGTAGGTTGGGCCATTTTGGCACACGTGTCTCCTTTTGTCCCTTTAGATTTACTTTAGTTTATTTTCAGGAGATATTTCCATTGAACACAGAAAAATCATTTCATGTGTTGTAGGGAGTAAAAGCTTCCAAATCCCCTTCCAAGTGCTAAAATCCTATGAATCTGTGAAAACATGTTTCCCAAGTTCTTTGTGTCTCTTCTGTAAGTGGAGCGTCATCCTGTGTGACGTGTGGTGATAACTAGGGTATAATCTCCAGACAGGAGGTTTCTTTTACTAGAATTCTGTTAACTCTAACATGCTAGCAATTGGTGCTGGCACACCTAACCTAAACAGTCTTAGAAGTTCTCCATCTTTTTCTGTTTTTGTGTCTCTCTAGTTATTTGTGTTTTACTTAGTGTCTCAGAAATGGTTTCAAGGCATCCTGGATCAAAAGAATTACCCAACATTTCCACTCATAGAATTGTTAGTTCCAAACAACTCACTAAGTATTTCTATTCTAACAACTCAACACCAACTTGGAAAAATAATAACATACTTACATTGAAAGACAACTAGCTATTTTATTTCATTCTTAAATAACCACAGTTACTTAACTAATGGATGTCTGTGCCTATTGGATACAGTACACTTTCTTGAATCTTGGACTCAGATGTATTTCTTGTTTCACATTGATTTTTTTTTTTCCCTCACAAAGATACCATGTCATTGAAAGATATTTAGTGTGATCTTGTGGGTAAACCATGTACTACTTCAAGGTGGTAGTTCTTATGGTGTCTGAAAAATATTGAGAAGAGCTGCATTTCACTCGGAAGTTTCAAATATCTTTTGATGTCCTCTGAATTTGTCACAGTGCCCTGGGACACTTTGCCATACAGTGAGGGAACTCAGAACAATAAATATTGATAAAAAATATTGAAAATATTGACCTTTACCAGATCAATAAGATGAAAATATTGATCAAAAAAAAAAAGAGCCCTTCGTGTGTATGTAGGGGAGTATGTGTGTGTGTGTGGGGGGGGGGTGAACATATGTAGATAACTTTTGGTCTTATGGGTAGCTCACAGGATACCACACCCACCTCATAACATTGTTAAAGTCTTAAATAAGTGTAGTGACTCCTCAATTCTTGCAAAAGTGTTTATCCCCAGTTTGTTATCAAATAATGAACCTGCTAATATAGGTTTGCATGTGTGTGCTAGCAAGTGCATTGACTCTGTATGAAGGTTGTAGGGAGGGGATACACACTGCACACTGGTCTCAAGTGGTCTCCTGATAGAATGGTGTGCCAAACTTGGGTTATGCATTATTGCCACCATCTTCCCTACACCGATAAGTGAAAATGTCTTGCGAGTGCACCAGGTATGGGCAGAGAGACCTAATGGTTCGCAGAACAGTCAGAAGTGATTGAGTGCATTGACTGAAGGACATGAACTTGGCCATGCACTGGTGCCCATTTACTACATGCACCTGTCAATCAAATTTATCACTAATACCAAGTATTAAGAAACTAGATACCTGTTTTTTGTATATCTTGTATCATATGAAAATCCATGATGGATTATTACATAAGTGTTTAAGGATGATTTAGTGATATTTGGAGAACTACGGTGGGATGAACTGGGGGTGCATTATTTTCCCCCACTTGAAGAATAATAGAACTTGGGCTGCTAGTAAGCCCACTGCACTCTCCAAACATGTATTTAGTTACATATTAGATTCCATTAGCAAAGATCTTATAAGCATGCACCATGAACATTAAATTTTTACTAGTATTATTATTATACATTAACATTGTCTTTCTTAGTGTCCCTGGTCCTAGCTGTTCAAGGTCTAGTTAAAGTTGAATAATGTGCATGTTTTCCTTTCAGCAGCCTGCCTCTCCCACAACACCCACCAAGCCTGTGGTGCCCTTGGAGTGGGCATCTGGGGTGATGCCAAAGCCAGATCCCACGGTGATCAACAAGCACATAAGGAAATTAGTTGAGGTAAATGGTTCAGAGCAAATTCAGAAAGCACTAGAAGCCCCCTCCTTTTCTTTCTGGAATATTCTGTAATTCCATTGCAATCAGATAGTGTCCATGAAAACAGTGCTTTGGGTAGAATTTAGCAGACACTTAGCTCCGCCTGGCATTGGTCTCTGCAAAGAAACAACCAGAAAGGTCCTCTTCCCCCTTTTGACAGTGTAGTCTCACTTACCAAACATTCCTAGTCACTTCCAGTTCCTCTCTTTCTTAGGCATTTGCTACCTCTGTCATTACCACCAATTTGAGAATCCTCTGGGGGATTAAAATCACCCATGAAAAATCCATATGGGTCACAATGCCAGATGAGTTGTGACTTAAGAGCAGGAAAATATCCTGTAAGTTGGAGTGTTTCATCTGCTGTATGGTTTGGGGGTTCTGAGACCCAGCAGCACAATTCCATGAGGTCAGAAAAATTACCTGAAGTAGGACAAAGTTCTGTCAGAGTTTCCCATACAGAAAGAAGTATAGAAGTGCCAATGTGGGGGAAATGGAAACATTTCAGGCACAGGCAATTGATGGGTATATCCTCTTTTACAATAGGATTAAGTCTGTGGCATATAATGTGCTTTTTTCCTGGGAAAGGATCTTTAAAGAAAAAAGAATGTTCTACATTTTGGATAACCCGGGGAACTTGGAGGCACTGAAAGAAAAGTTTTATGGAGGATATGAGGAAGGAAGAAAAAGATTAAGAACAATGGGGCAGAAAGGATTTTTGCTGAGGGAAAGTGCTGAGATGGTGCTAAGGTCCATCTCAGGCCCTGAGATGTGGTGGGAACAGACCCAACTTGCAGCTGGGGAAGGTAAGGAAAGGATCCAGGGGCCTCAGGGAGCATATGGATACAGCTCAGGAAAGTGAAATCAGGAAATGGGAGGCAGAACCATTTCTACTTCATTCTATAGGCTGCTTCCTCTGGTCTGTTGGGAAGTCAAAGTTTTTTCTGTCTCCCCACCTTTTCCCTCTTACCATCATTTTCTATTTTCATCTCTCCAATTGTAGTTCCATGGGGGAGTTTGGCCTAGGTTTGGCAAAATTGCCTACCATTGATTTAATCAAATGAGAGACTGGATTTTGTTGTGATTTTCATACTAAATTTTATTCCACAAAAAATCTTGTATTTTCATTATAAATAAATATGCTGTTAGACTATAATTGGCAGGTACTCCAAAATATTAGCATTTTTTATTATGGATTAAGTATTAACATATTCACTTGCAAACTGTGTTATGTGATTTTGAACAATTCAGTTATCTATGGATAAACTTGCAATGGGTGCTAAATGCCCATTTTAGTCATATTTTAAATCAATTCATTAATACATGCCTTTCTTACTTCCCAAAGTACTCATAAAGTGAGTTTCAAAGTAGGACAGTATAGGGGCTGGGATTGTGGCTCAGTGGTAGAGCACTTGCCTAGCAAGTGTGAGGCCCTGGGTTCGATCCTCAGCACCACATAAAAATAATAAATAAAATAAAGGTATTGTGTCTATCTACAACTAAAAAAGAAAATTAAAAAAATAGGACGGTATAAATAAGCAGGATAGAAACCATTGGAAAAAAGAAAAAAGATTAAGTATGATTGAAATCCAGGTTAAATTTGTATATTTGCATGCATGCTGTTTTACTCAGCTTTTTCACCACTGTGATCAAAAGACCTGATAAGAACAAATAGAAGAGGAAAAATTTATTCAGGGGCTCACAGATTCAGGGGACCCAGTACATAGACAGCATATCAGAGAGAACATTTGGCCTTTGGTTTTTTTGGATTGGCTTACTTCACTCAGCATGATAGCCTCTAGTTCCATCCATTTACTGGCAAATTCCATAATTTCATTCTTTTTTATGGCTGAGTAATATTCCATTACATATATGTACCACATTTTCTTTATCCATTCCTCTACTGAAGGGCATCTGGGTTGGTTCCATAGCTTAGCTATTGTGAATTAAACTGCTATGAACATCAATGTGGCCTCTTCACTATGGTATGCTGATTTTAAGTCCTTTGGATATATGCTGAGGAGTGGGATAACTGGGTTAAATGATTGTTCCATTCTAAGTTTCTGAGGAAGCTGCATACTGTTAAAGCTTCATTTTCTATTGTCATGGTGCTGCAGTTCACCAAGCCTAACTCCTGTTCAACTCCGGGGTCTCAGTGTACACTTTGCTTTCTTCAGAAAATCTTTCTTAATCTATACCTCCACGTCATATTGCTCTGTTTTTATTCCTTGCAAAACCACTTATCTTTTTATCCCATAAAGTCTTCTTGATTGAGTCATCTTTGTCTAGATTCTAAGCTCCTTGATAGAAAGGATAATGTGCTATCATTGCTTTCATAATTAAAGTTCAGAATCTGATGCATAAACTGCCCTTTGGTAAACACTTGCCTTTCCTTTGCAGTCTGTGTTTAGAAACTATGACCATGACCATGATGGGTACATCTCACAGGAGGACTTTGAAAGTATAGCTGCCAATTTTCCCTTCTTGGATTCCTTCTGTGTGCTGGACAAAGATCAGTAAGCTCGGATTTTATTATACTTTCATGCACCTATCTTTGAAGCATAAAATTATCAGAGGGGAACAGGGAAATGTATAGTTTCCATCTTGACAAGTTTCAGCTTTAATGCTTTGATAAGTTTAACTTTTCATTGACATTTTACCTTGGTGTCCATAAACATGAACCGCTGGGTGAAACAGCAAGTGCCCATTTGCAAATTAGCCATACTCTCCATTTCTTTTATTACTTGAAACAGTAGAGGAGAAATATAATTAGATCTAGTTTGGGGAAGTCCTCAGTATCAGAGGACCTGGGGGTAATCATACACACATATGCACACACCATCTTCTACTTACCACAAAAGACCTTGAACTCCTGATGCTGTCCTTTGAAGTCCTCCCTTCCTTTCAGATATAACAGAGAAGTGAACATTTCTCCTTTGGCTACAAAGGTTTGGCAGGTGAGTACTCCAAATATGAAGACTACTTAGAGATATGGTATTCAAAGTTCCCTTTCTTCTTTGATTTTCCTAACAGGGATGGTCTAATTAGTAAAGACGAAATGATGGCTTACTTCCTGAGAGCTAAATCCCAGCTACACTGTAAAATGGGACCAGGATTTGTCCATAACTTTCAGGAGATGACCTATCTCAAGCCAACTTTCTGCGAACACTGTGCAGGATTTGTGAGTCTGTTTTCCATTGTTTTCTTATATGTAGCTATTTTTGAAGCATCCTGAAAGGTGGGAAAATGATACACACTCAATAGAGTGCTTTGGATTAGGAGTAAATCATGACAGCTCCCTAAGGATTAAATAAAAGCAAAAGCATTATCTATGCATTGAGCTCTGTTCTAGGAATGTAGGGCTGGCAAAGATAGGGAGGGTTGGTGAAGCCTGTTCACTCAAGAGAGTGGTTTGTCTACTAACTCCTGCCAGGAAAAGGTGTTAGCCCAAAGTGCCTGACATTCCTTACTAATATTCATGAGTGGTTGCAATTAAAGGATCATATATCTTAGCCAGATCCTTCTAGTGCTCATTTAATAAGGCATTAGTCACTAGAAATCCATCAAGGCATAGCTCAATAATTCTAACTTGAAAAGAAAAAAAATCTTTTGCAGAAAATGGTTATAATAATAAATACTATTTACTTAGCAGTCGGCAGTAACAAAGTACTTCCATGGACATAAATGCAATTAATCTTCACAACAAGCCCCTAAGGTAGTCATTTTATTCTGCCCATTTGGCCTATGAATAAAAAGAGATGCAGAGAGGCTAACTCAGATTCCTCAAGATTGTAATTAATAATTATCAGATTTTGGACTGAACCCCAGGTGTTCTCCCTCTGAGTCCTGCACTCACCTACACCACTGTAACAGAGGAAGATCTTACATTATGTTGCTCCACACTCGATAATTCTTTGGGAAGTGAGGTCAGCTTCTGATCCTGACCTTAACAGAGATTGTTTTTCTCTGGGTGTCTTCTGGTTGATATCCATGTTAAGTAGAAGAGTGGTGTTATAGGTGAGAACAACCCAGTACCCAGGTAAGTAAGATGGTTGCTTTTATTCCTAGGTGCCAGAGCTTAGCTTTAGCTTTATTCAGCAGTCATGTCCCAGTGTTAACCATTAAATCTGTTGCTGATGTGATGTACTATCACCAAATTACATTTTTCCCATTCAGTGTTTGAAGAACTGCTTCTGGGGAGCCCAAGGGCAAGAGTTTGTGTAAACTACCCTCTCAGAATGGGTAAACAGAAAGAAGCTGTTACATCAAAGATGGCCCCTGTGGTCACTGCAGCTCATGTGGTCAAGGGGAAAGGTCAACCTAACCATCTGTCTTCACCCAGTCCAGGGAACAAGAATTCCTCTTCTGTTAGTATCTGTACTGGGAGTGCATTACCGGACCATTCTATTATAAAACAAATACAACTCCTTTTTCATATGTCTCTGGTTTCTCTATTCTGATGGGAATTTTTGGAAGCATCTTGATTTGAAAAGGCTGAAGTGGGACAGAGTCCCCTATAACACACTCCTGCAAAGTGGGACCCAGGGAGCAAATGGTCAGGCTGTTAGACTGTGGCATGGCTCAGTCAAAAGTCAGGATGAGTTAGGTGTGGTCACACACACCTGTAATCAATCCCAACAGATTGGGAGGCTGACATAGGAGGATCGCAAGTTTAAGATAGGCCTGCCCCAACTTTGTGAGACCCTGTCTCAAAATAAAAAATAAAAAGTGCTGGGGATGGAGCTTAGTGATAGAGCCCCCCTGGGTTCAATTACTGGTATTACAAAAAAAAATCAGAATGATTCATCTGGTGGTGTGGGATGGTCAGAAGGCTGTTATCAAGGTCTTAGCTCTGCTTTGCAGTTCTGTTGTGTCTCTCTCATCCTCTGAGGCACTGGTTCTGTAGAAGCAGCAAGGTAGTCTTCCTTGGGAGCACCACACACCTTTGCCTGACTCTCCAGAGCAGAGGTGCTAGTGCTACATTCCTGGAGCTGCTGTGATGATACAGAAAGCACATGAGCAGATGCACCCTCACAAAGACCCTTTGATTTTCAAAGGAATTTGCAAACGTAACTCTGCAAGTCTGCCATTGAACAGAATTGTAAAGAAATGCAAGGAAATATTTTATAGTGCCTGGACTCTGCTTTTGAAATAAATTCCGTGTTAATGGTAAGGAAGAAAATAATCACTACTTGCCCTACAGTACATTTATTTCAGGATTAGGATTCCAGAACTGAAAGAGTGTTGGAAATCCCCATATTTTGTAGATAAAGAAACTGAGATCTGAAGTGACTTCCCCAAGGTCACATGGATCATTAGCAGCAGCACCACGAATCCTAGCCAGGTCTCTTGACTCTCAACCAGGGCTGCTTACACCACACAGAATTACTTCACATGTTCTCAGGTTAAAATCCTGTGGGAAATAATTCCTGCACACCCATCTACATGAGGTCACCTTCTACTGTGTGTGGCTGCCAGTCTGACCCAGTGCATCTTCTTGGCTAGTTTTTTCTCCTGGTTATTAAGTAAGCATTAGCAAACCATGTCCTGACTTCCCCTCCTAATAGGACTTTATCTTTTTCAACGCTTCCTGCAGCTATGCTACTCACATGCCATTTCTGGATATCAAGGTACCCCCATCTTGAACCTTATCCTGTCAGGTCTACCCCAGTGGCTTTGCTCACACACAAAACACCTGGGAGCAGTGGTTTCCTATGCCTCCCATTGGTAGGGCATTCTTCTTTCCCTTATTATATCTAGCTGTGAGATCATGCCAGGTGTCTTCACTGCTCTGTAGGTCAATCTCCTTGCCTGTTAAAATGAGAAGATTACTATTATCTATCCCACAAGATTTCATGAGCATTAAGTGGGCTAAGCCAGGGCCTGAGGCTATGGCTCAGTGGTTGAGCGCTTGCCTTGCATACGTGAGGCACTGGGTTCGATCCTCAGCACCACATAAAATAAATAAAGATATTGTGTTCATCTATAACAAAACAAAATATTTAATAAATAAATACTAAATGAATAAAATAAACATCCATCAACAAGTAAAAAAAATTAAAAAAAAAAAAAGTGGGCTAAGCCATATAAAGAGCTTAAAGCCTGGCCTTTCACATTGCCAGGGTTCAATAAGTGTTAATTTTCATTATTATTGTTATTATTAAAAAGAACTCCGTGGAGAAGGAATTTGTCACTCAAAGTTTTCCAGGTTGTGGTGCCTTAAACATTATTTGATTTCCTGGATCTTTATCTTTTACAATGGAGAATCAAGTTAGATTATCTTAAAGATCCTCATAAATTCTTGACGGGATGTGACTACCCTGAATATCCATGTCCTTTTTCTGTCCTCATCTCTTTCAGTCATCCTCTGCCCTTGAGCCTGACTGCTAGTTAGTTGGCAAATAATCCTTCCTGTCCCTAAGGCAGAATGTTGACCTGTCCCAGGAGGCCTTAGCATCTTAATAATGTGTTTCAAAGGCCCAAATAATATTTATATTTTTTCTTTTCTTACATTTATTTATTCTACTTAGGTATACATGATAGCAGAATGCATTTTGATTATAGTACACAGACGGAGCATAACTTTTCATTTCTCTGGTTGTATGTGATGTAGAATCACATCATATATGCAGTCATACATGAAGCTAGGGCTATGATGTCCATTTCATTCCACCATCTTTACTGCCCCCATTCCTTCTCCCCCTTCCCTTCCCTTTGACCAAAGTTTCTTCATTCTTCCTGTGTCCTCACCCCCATGATGGATCAGCATCCACTTATCAGAGAGAACATTTGGCATTTGGTTTTTTGGGATTGGCTTACTTCACTTAGCATGATATTTCTCCAACTCCATCCATTTACCTGCAAATGCCATAATTTTATTCTCTTTTATTGCTGAGTAATATTCCATTGTGTATATATACCACAGTTTCTTTATACATTCATCTATTGAAGGACATCTAGGTTGGTTCCACAGTTTAGCTATTGTGAATTGAGCTGCTATAAACGTTGAAGTGGCTGCATCACTGTAGTATGCTGTTTTTAAGTCTTTTGGGTATAGACCAAAGAGGGGGATAGCTGGGTCAAATGGTGGTTCCATTCCAAGTCTACTAAGGAATCTCCTTACTGCTTTCCAGATTGGTTGCACCAATTTGCAGTCCCACCAGCAATGTATGAGTGTGCCTTTTCCCCTACAACCTCGCCAACACTTATTGTTGTTTGTATTATGGATAATTGCCATTCTGACTGGAGTGAGATGAAATCTGAGTAGTTTTGATTTGCATTTCTCTAATGGCTAGAGATGTTGAACATTTTTTCATATGTCTGTTGATCAATTGTATATCTTCTTCTGAGAAGTGTCTGCTCAGCTCCTTAGCTCATTTGTTGATTGGGTTGTTTATTTTTTTGGTGTTAAGTTTTTTGAGTTCATTATATATCCTGGAGATTAATGCTCTGTCAGATGTGTGTGTGGCAAAAATTTGTTCCCAGAATGTAGTCTCTCTGTTCACTTCATTGATTGTTTCTTTTGCTGAGAGAAGCTTTTTAGTTTGAATCCATCCCATTTATTGATTCTTGATTTTGCTTCTTGTGCTATAGGAGTTTTGTTAAGGAAGTAAGGTCCTAAGCCAATATGATGAAGATTTGGGCCTACTTTTTCTTCTATTAGATGTAGGGTCTCTGGTCTAATTCCTAGGTCCTTGATCCACTTTGAGTTGAATTTTGTGCATGGTGAGAGATAGGAGTTTAGTTTCATTTTGCTGCATATGGATTTCCAGTTTTCCAAGCACCATTTGTTGAAGAAGCTATCTTTTCTCCAATGTACGTGTTTGGCACCTTTGTCTAGTATGAGATAACTGTGTTTATGTGGGTTTGTCTCTGTGTCTTCTATTCTGTACCATTGGTCTACATGTTTATTTTGGTGCCAGTACCTTGCCATTTTTGTTACTATATCTTTGTAGTACAGTTTAAGGTCTGACATTGTGATGCCTCCTACTTCACTCTTCTTGCTCAGGATTGCTTTGGCTATTCTTGTCTTTTATTCTTCCAAATGAATTTCATGATTGCCTTTTCTATTTCTATAAGGAATGATGTTGGGATTTTAATTGGAATCACATTGAATCTATATAGCACTTTGGGTAGTATGACCATTTTGACAATATTGATTCTGCCTATCCAAGAGCATGGGAGATCTTTCCATCTTCTAAGGCCTTGTTCAATTTCTTTCTTTAGTGTCCTGTAGTTTTCATTGTAGAGGTCCTTCACCTCTTTTTTGTTAAATTGATTCCCAAATATTTTATTTTATTTTTTGAGACTATTGTGAATGGAGTAGTTTTCCTAATTCCTCTTTCAAAGGATTCATCACTGATGTATAGAAATGCAATTGATTTATGGGTGCTGATTTTATATCCTGCTACTTTGCTGAATTCATTTATTAATTCTAGAAGTTTTATGGTGGAATATTTTGGATCCTCTATGTATAGAATCATGTTGTCAGCAAATAATGATAGTTTGAGTTCTTTTCCTACTTGTATCCCTTTAATTTCTTTCATTTATCTAATTGCTCTGGCTAGTGTTTCAAAGACTATGTTGAATAGCAATGGAAAAGAGGGCATCCCTGTCTTATTCCCATTTTTAGAGGGAATGCTTCCAATTTTTCTCCATTTAGGACAATGTTGGCCTTAGGCTTAGCATAGATAGCTTTTACAAAGTTGAGGTATGTTCCCACTATCCCTAGTTTCTCTAGTGTTTTAAATATGAAACAGTGCTGTATTTTGTCAAATGCTTTCTCTGCATCAATTGATAAAAGTATATGATTCTTATCTTTAAGTCTATTGATGTGATGGATTACATTAATTGATTTCTGTATGTTGAACCAACCTTGCATCCCTGGAATGAACCCCACTTGATCATGGTGCACTATTTTTTAAATATGTTTTTGTATGCAATTTGTCAAAATTTTATTGAGAATTTTTGTGTCTATGATATTGGTCTGAAATTTTATTTCTTTGATGTGTCTCTGTCTGGTTTTGGTATCAGGGTGATACTCACCTCATAGAATGAGTTTGGAAGGGTTTCCTCCTTTTCTATTTTGTGAAACAGTTTGAAGAGTATTGGTATTAATTCTTCTTTGTAGGTCTTGTAGAACTCAGCTGAGATCCATCTGGTCCCGGGCTTTTCTTGGTTGGTAGGCCTTTGATGGCATCTTCTATTTCCTTGCTAGAAATTGATCTGCTTAAGTTGTGTATATCCTTCTGGTTCAGTTTGGGTAGGTCACATGCTTCTAGAAATTTGTTGGTGTCTTCAGGTTTTCTATTTTACTGGAGTATAAATTTTCAAAATAGTTTCTAATTATCCTCTGTATTTCAGTAGTGTCTGTTGTGATAT
>PVHX01017099.1:0-41104 GCA_004024805.1 Geosciurus inauris | reverse complement strand
GCTGCCGCATCAGGTGGTGCCGCCCAGACTGCCGCGTGGAGGGCACCTGCCTGCCCCCCTGCTGCGTGGTGAGCTGCACACCCCCGACCTGCTGCCAGCTGCACCATGCCCAGGCCTCCTGCTGCCGCCCATCCTACTGTGGACAGTCTTGCTGCCGCCCAGCCTGCTGCTGCTACCGCTGCCCACCCACCTGCTGTGAACCCACCTGTTAAGAGCCAGGCTGCTGATTCTCAATTGCCCAGGATACAGCATCTCTGAACTATTCATCCTCTTGACCTTCCCTGGATCACTAAGAAGTTCTTAGACCTCTATTTCATTTTCTCTTGCGTGGGCTACCAAGTATCTGAGAATCACAGTTCTGATTCCATTCTCTAATGAATACACTGATCTCCACTATGGACACAAAAATGCTGTGAACCCACCTACAGATCATCAGATTGGATGATGATATTTGGACATAATATTTCTGATCCTCTTGCAAGATTGAAATCTACCATCATTGTTTTCTGGAATTTTTCAGTGAGAACTGTCTACAATGCTAATTTTCTCACCTTGCCTTATGATCTTTATTTATCTTTTTTGCCTACGATTTTTTCCAATGTCAAGGCACCAGAGTATAGCCAAGAGACATTTCTAAGATGTCATCAGAGAGAAAGGAAGGTCTTTGTTCAACATCTAGCTTCTAAGAAGTAAGCTGAACCTTTCTACAGTTCAACATTAGACCTATCCCTTGTTTTTTGGATCATAATGATCTTGCCTGTTGGCTATTTCAATTCTATCTGTGGCACTGTGTCTTCTGATGTTTCTTAATAAAGGTTATATACTGGGCAAAGAAACCTTGGTCTTTGTTTCTACTTGTACATCTAGTGGTATCACTGCTTTTAGTTCAAGAGCATCTACTTGAAAGAATTCAGTTGTTTCTTTTTTAGAGAGAATGAAGTCATATATAATATATCACATATTAACTCAATAAAAATATATTAATTACCCCTTCTAAAGCAGGGATGATGGAGAAAGATGAAGAGTTAATTCTTATCCCTGAGGACCTTATTACCCAGAAGGAAAAAAATAACTGTGAAAATAGCTACATAAAATATAAGGAGATAAATTGTATTCTCTTAGCAGTTCATAGAAAAATCCCTCTCGGGTGAATAAATACCTTTCAGGGAATCTGCCTTGATAGACAATAAACAATAGGGTGTATCCCTGCAGGACACGCAGCCCCAAAAGCCTAAAAGAATGTTGGCAGCCCCCAAAGCCCAAGAGAAATACGTGAAACAATACACAAGGTAGGGAAAAATATTTTTAATCTAGAAAGGCAATAAGGAGAAAAACAAAGAGAGGATTGATTTAGTCAGGAGGTCAGAAATTTTGCTATATCATGCCCTGCCCCATTAAGTTACAAAATTCACATAATCCTTGAGATGGGTCAACTTTCCTGTGAAAACCGGTGAAAGAGCTGTGTATTTTGTCTGGGTCGATTCTGTGATGGAAAGATCACAGCCTAGGACCCATACAGAGCAAAGGCACCATGAGAAAGTAATGCCTCAGGAATTTGCAGAAATTGTCAAGAGGCTTTGGAGTGCGAATTTTTTGCAGTGGAAATTAATGCCTGGGGTCTGTGGACTGCAAAGAATATGGGAGGGTCTTAAATAAGATCGGAAAAGAAGAGGTCACTTCCCTTTGGGACCCGTAGGGGCCACGCGGTGGGGACTGCATCAAGGAAATCTTCACAAAGGAGATAATCTTTGAGGTGGGGTTTGAAAGTTACTCCAAAGGAAAAGAATGAGTAGAAGAGTTGGATCCACACCTGTTTGAATGGCTAAATCCAAATCAATGACAATACCTAATGCTGGCGAGGATGAGGAGCAGCAGGAACTCTCATTCATTGCTGGTAGGAATGAAAAATGGCACAGCCACTTTGGAAGACACTTTGACACTTTTTTACAAAACTAAACATGCTACTAGATTGGGGGGAAATGACAGGCTAGAGGAACCCATCATGAAGTGACTGCTTCCCAAGATTCAATGAAAACAACATGTAGCTGCATGATGTGAGAGAGCATGGGAATGTGGCTCAGAAAGCCAGAAGCCTGGTGAGACCCAGAAATACAGGTTTTTAGAATAGAAAGAGAATTAATTAAAGAAATGGACTGTTGCAATGCCAGGTGAGCAGTGGCTCAGGGCAGAGAGGGAAGCTCCCTGGAAACCAGTTGAAAGACAGTTTCCCAGCATTTTGAAGATAAGCAGGTTCTGCTGTCCAGCAAAACCACAAGGAGAGCAGAAAAACAGGCTCAGATACTTTGAAGTAGATCAGTGTGGGAGTGTGTCCCGACACTTCCCAACAGATTCACTGAAAACAGGGAATCAGTGCCAACCGAAAAAGTCTTCAAACTTTCTGTGTGGAAGATTAGAAATCTCTGAAGTGTCCCTTTGTTTATCACATACCTCTCCCCAGCACATGGACTGAGGCTCTCCAAACAAGGAGTGTGGTGCAATCCAACACAGAATACAGGCTACCTAGGTGACAGGGCTGACCAGCAGCTCCTACCAGAGCCACACCTCCATGTCTAGATATAAAAACAGTGATATTAAGGGTGACTTCTTCTCTGAAACAGACATCTTTCCCCAATACTTGCTGGTAGGCAAGGAGGAGCACAGCTCAGCATACAGACTCCACTAACAAGTTTGTCCAGTTTGGGTCATAGTTGAAAAAAAATTACACAAATGGTATGATAATTGTGCCCCATAACCCTCCTCATAGCTGAGGGACTCTAAAATCAAAGCCCTGGAAAAAAAGAGTCTCCATTTTAAATATCCCAGCAAAGAGAAAATCGAATCTTTTTGATTGTTGCTTCATGTGTTACTTTGTGTACTGTTCTGTTGTGTCTTCCCTCATTATTTTTTTTATAGTTCTAACTAATTTTATGTATTTTTCAATTAACTGTATTTTTTCTCTATACCTCTCTTCTTTTCAATCTCCATTCCCTTTCTTTTCTTTTATCCTTCTTTCCTCCTTTTATCTTCTGTCTCCCTTGCCTCCCTTTTCTTCTTCTTTCTTTTCTTTCTTCTTCCAATATAATTTAGTATTAATAAACCATCAGTAAGGCTTAACTTTTCAGCTTATTTTATATCATTTCTTACCCACTTTTCTCATTGGTTAGTAGAGTTAAAGAGCTACCCAGTAGTAAGTATTGTAAATTTATGTTGGTATACAGTTTGCTCTGAAGTTACCACTGTTACTGGTGGTTACTCTCTCCTCTCAAACAAGTGCTGGTTGTTGGACTTAACAATTTGATTGTGCTGACTGGATGTTTTGATACTAAGATAAACCTCCAGTTTATACCATATTGGAAAAAGGTAATTGCTCATTAAAATACCATAGAGGAAGAGGAATCCATCACAACAGATGTAACTGATGTGCAAACAACATAGAACCTCTAAAAACATGAGGATATAAGCCAGTAAGACTCCCCCAAAAGTTTATGACTCCTGGTTAACTGAATCCAGAGGTATCTAAATAGATGAAATATCAGACAAATAATTCAAAAAGTTGATTGTTAAAATGATCAATGAATTAAAAGAAGATCTAAGGAATGGAGTAAGTGAGAAAATACAAGACAGCATTTCAATAAAAGGATAGAGAGTTTGAAATAAATTAAACAGAAGTCTTGTAAATGGAAGTCACAATAAGTCAAATAAAAATTTAGTTACAAGTTAGTCCAACAGAATAGATCAAGTAGAAGATATAACCTCAAGCTTGAACACAAAATAGATGAACTTGAACATTCAGGCAGTATTAAAGAGAAATATTAAAAACTATGATCAGAATATCCAAGAACTCTGGGACAACATTAAGGAAATTAAGGCTCATAGGTATTGTGGAAGGATCAGAGACTCAGGCTAATCTTATTGATAACCTACTCAGGAAAATAATAACAGAAAAACTTCCAAACCTTGGAAATGAAATGGACATTCAGACATTGAAGGCATTTAGAAGCTGAAATAGACAAGACCAGAAAAGAACCTATCCATGACATATTATAATTAAAATGCCAAAAATTTAGAACAAAGAAAATTCTTTAACTTACAAGAAAGAAATGCCAGGTCATATTTAAAGGAAAACCAATTAGAATAATGCCAAATTTTTCATCAGAAACCTAAATTCTAGGAGAGCTTGTAATGGTGTATTTTAAGCCCTGGAATAAAATAAATACCAAGATTTCTATATACAGTAAAGCTATTCTTCAGAATTGAACAAGAAATTAAAATCTTCCATGATAAGCACATAAACTGAAGGAATTCATGACTACTAATCCAGGATTGCAAAATATGCTTAAAGGACTTCTATTCACAGAAGAAGAAGAAAAAAGCAATCAAGAGAACTCAGAAAAGAATTAATCTCAGGAAAGATTAATCTCATTATAGGAGCAGATAAGCAAATGAGAATTAGAATCAAAGCAAACATCAGAAATAAATCAAAATGACAGAATAACACTGACTGTAAATGACCTCAATTCATTTCAAGAATGCAGGAGATGATTCAACATATACTAGTCAATAAGCATAATACATCACAGAAAAATAATCAAGGACAAAAGTTACATAATCATCTTAATAGATGCAAGAAAAACCTTTGAAAAATTTCAACACTCATTCATGATAACAACCCTGAAGAGACCATGGACAGAAGGAAGGAACTTGCTTCAACCTCATAAAAGGTATATATGACAAACCCAAAAGGCAACATCATACTTAAAAGGGAAAAACTGAATGGGGAAAAGCATTTGCTCTAAAATTAGGAACAAAACAAGGATGTCTACTCTCATCACTCCTACTCAATACAGTACTTTAAATGTTAGCCAGAACAATTAGGGAAGAGAAGGAAATAGAAATGATACAAGTAGGAAAGAAAGAAATCAAATTGTCTTGTTTGTGTATGACATAATTCTATACACAAAGGATCATTAAATCTCCAGAAGAAGCTTTCTAGAACTAATAAATTCAGCAAAGGAGCAGAATAAAAAATACACATACAAAAACTAAGAGCTTTTTTATATAACAATAATAAATTTTCTGAGAGAGATATCAGGATAATTCCATTAACAATAACTTCAAAAAATAGAATATTTAGGAGTAAGTTAAACTAAAGGGGTGAAAGACCTGTACAAGAAAAATTAGAGAACTCTGGAAAAAGAACTAAAGAAAGCACTAGAAGATGGAAAGATCTCCCATGTTCATGGATAGGCAGAATTAATATTGTTAAAAATGGCCATAGTACCAAGAGTGATTAATAGATTCAATGCAATCTTCATCAAAATACCAATGATATTCTTCTCAGATCTAGAAAAAAACTCTAAAATTCATATGGAAGAACAAAAGACCTAGAATAGCCAAATAAATACTGAATGAAGTTAGAGGACTTATAATATCCAAGCTCAAATTATACTGTAGAACCATAGTAACAAAATACAGTTTGGTACTGGCATAAAAACAGACACATAGATCAGTGGAATAGAAGACACACAGACAAGCCCACACAGCCACAGTCATCTGAAGTTTGCCACAAACTTATTTGGGAGAAAAGGCAAATGGTGGCAGGAGAACTGGATATCCATATAGAAAAGTTTGAAACTAGATTCCTATCTCTCAACCTGCACAAAACTCAACTCAAAATGGATCTATGACCTAGGAACAAGACCAGAAACTTTGCAACTGCTAGAAGAGAACATAAGGGAAACACTCCAACATTTAGGCATAGGCAGTGACCCATAAGGAATCCTATAGCTCAGGAAATAATACCAAGAATCAATAAATGGAGCAACATCAACTTAAAAGTTTCTGCATAGCGAAGAAAACAATGAATAGCATGAAGAGAGAACCTATAGAACGGGAGAAAATGTTTACCACTCTACCAACAGAAAATTAATATCAAAAATACATAAACAAATCTAAAACCTCCATACCAATAAGTAAATAAATAACTCAATCAAAAGAATTGGCAAATGATCCAGACAGACATTTATCAAAGGAGGAAGTACCAATGGCCAAAAATTATAAAGAGAATAAAAAAACTACACATAGATCCCATCTCACTCCAGTTAAAATGGCAATCAGCAAGAGTACATACAATAAATGCTGGTGAGAATGCAAGAACAAGGGAATCCTTACACAGTGTCAGTAGAAATATAAATTGATACACTCACTGTGGAAATCACTATGAAGTTTCCTTAAAACTAACAGTGGAACTATTGTATCATCCAGCTATAACTACTCCTTAGTATCTATCCAAAAGAATTAAAGATAGTGTACTTTAGATATACATGCATTAACATGTTTATAGCAGCAAACTCACTAAAGCCTAGGTGTCAATGATGGATGAATGGATAAATAAAATGGGGTATATATATGTAATGGAGTTTTATTCAACAATAAAGAAGAATGAAATCATGTCTTTTACAGAAAAATGGATTGAACTGAAGAGAATTATGTAAGGCATAATAATCCAGAATAGGAAAGTCAAGGGGCATATGTTTGTTTGTGTGTTTTTCTCATACATGGAAACTAGAAAGGAAAAAAAGGATCTCATGAAAACAGAAGGGACACCCTTAGGAGAGAGGAAGAGAATCAGGGGGACAGGAAAGTGAATGGCAAGGGAAATTACTATGGAATTAAATTGATCAAATTATGTGCATGTACAAACATGCTACAATGAAACTCACTCTTCTGTATAATTAATATGCACCAATAAAATTGTTCATAAAAGAAGCTACACACACATTCAAATTGAGGGATATTCTAAATTTAAGTGGCCTGAATCCAAAGAGATATTTGCACATTAATGTTCACTGCGACATTTTTTACAATAGCAAAGGGATGGAAGAAAACCACGTGTCCACTGAGAGATGAGTGGACAAACAAAATATGAAGTGTACAGACAATAGAATATTATTCAACCTCAAACAGGATGGAAATCCTGACACATGCTACACCATGAGCCTCCAGCATATTATGTTAAATTAAATGAGCCGGTCACCAAAAAAGACAAATATTGTATGATTCTACTTATGTCATATTCTTAGATTCATAAAGACAGAAGTAGAATGTGGTTGCCAAAGCCAGGAAAGGGGGAAATAAGCAATTGTTGAATGGAAATAGTCTTTCAGTTTTGCAAGAAGAAAAGGTTCTGGGGTTGGGTTTATAGTCAGTGGTAGGAAAAAAAGAAAAGAAACCAAACATACTCTTACCAGACAATCCAGCAATCATGCTCCTGAGTATTATTGATCCAAATAAGCTGGAAATTTGATGTCCACACAAAACCTTCACATCAGTGTTTATAGCAACTTAATGTGTAATTGCCCCAAATTGGAAGAAACCAAGATGGCTTTCAATAGGTGAATGGATAAATCAACTGTGGGACACCTATGCAATGGAATAGTATTCAGTGCTGAAACTAAATGAGCTATCAAACCATGAAACACATGGGAGAATCTTAAATGCTATTGCTAAGTGAAAGAAATCAGTCTGAAAAGGCTGTATACTACATGATTCTAACTATATGACATTTTATAAAGGGCAAAATCATGGAGCCAGGCACAGTGGCTCATGCCTCTAATCTCAGCAGCTCAGGAAGCTGAGGCAGGAAGATCCCAAGTTCAAAGCCAACCTCAGCAACTTAGTGAGGCCCCAAGCAATTTAGTGGGACCTCATCTTAAAATAAAGTATAGAAAAGGTTGGGGGTATAGTTCAGTAGTTAAGCACCTCTGGGTTCAAACCCTGGTAACCACCCCACCCCCCACAAAAAGGCAAAACATGGAAACAATAAAACAGTGCTTTGCCTACCATACCCTGCAGATGCCTGTAGTCCAACACTGGAATACAAGCTTATGAATTAAAAATAAATAAAGTAACAGAAATAGACACAGGACAGTCCATGAAACCTAGACAGCAGTCACCTAGGTTGTACTGGTTATACTTCCACTTCCTCTTTGCACTACAGATCTGATGCCTGGAGCTACAAGATCCCATGAGAATGAAAGAGAAAATAATCTCGACATATTGGAGCAACATCTTAACCAATGTTAACAGCTGCCTTTCTGAGAGAAGAGTAAGCTCTATTTGATCAAGCCAATATTTGTTGAGTTTTCCAAAACTTGAAACCTAGAACATTTCTAGCTATTACATGATACAACAGACTGCAGTAAGCTCTTACATACGACATCTAAAAAGAGGTACATACATGGTTCATTGATGGCAAAAAGTGGGAGCACTTCTCTAATCAAGGATCATTGACCATGGATAGGTGGACTCTTAGTCCACATTTGAATCACAGCAGACCCCCTTGGTTTGCACACTTCTAACTCTTCCCTTCCTGTGGTGGCTACTTCTGTGATAGCTGAGTCTTCTTTTTATTCTTTTTTAATTACCTAGTTAATAACTCTTGAGCTAGTTAATAATTCTTTACATTAAATTCTTTCTGTTCAAGTAACAGGCATTTCTCCTCCTCCTCCTCCTCGTCCTCCTCCTCCTCCTCCTCCTTCTTCTTCTTCTTCCTGGACCCTACCTTATACAAAATTTTGTACCAGGAGTGGTCCCAGAAAGTAGACCTTCAAAACAAGGATTAAGTGCTGCTTTGGTAGAGTCCCTGAGCTTGGACAGTGTTAAACTCCTTGTCAAAAGAATACGGGGGCTGGGGCTGTAGCTCGATGGCAGAGTGCTTGCCTAGCACGTGGGAGGCACTGAGTTCAATCCTCAGCACCACATAAAAACAAATAAATAAAATAAAGGTAATATGTCCATGTACAACTAAAAAGAAAATTTTAAAAAGAAAACAGGTTTCATTGCATGCAATTTCATCACAATTGTTACTTTGGTTGGTTTTTAATAAATTGCCTACTGAAACAAATGGTTGGGGCCCATCAGATTGCTTGACTCTGATGATCATCATGATGATTATAAGGGCAGCTGAGGAAGACATTTTCTTCTTCTGCACTGTAGTGCTTTCAAACGGAAAATGACAAACTCAGGACCTTAACATCTGAGGTAAAGTCATAATCAGAAACCCATAAGATTTAATGAAAGCTCTAAACAAATCATTTATTTTCTGTAGCCACTGATTTATATTGCCCCAAATTGAATACTAAATGTAATCATATGAGTTGCATAATTTAAAAGTCAGTGAAATGATTCTCATCTGGGAATCGCGTCTTTTTCCAAGCTCACTGTTCATTGGCAGGATCCATTTTCTTCTCAGATTTTCTCCAAGCCCCCTCCATCATCAAACCAACAATAGCAGGTCATGTCCCTTTTGTACAGTGAATCTCTCCAACTTCTTCCTCCACAACTGGCAGAGCATATCCCATTATTTGTAACTTCGGGCCATGATTGGTCTGAGGACTATATATAAGCTTTCTACTTTCTGGAATAAAGGGTTTTCTGCATCTTGCTCCAGCAGAACTGTTTTACCTACCCCCGGAGTCTGGGTAGAGTGACTCCAGGGACCATCAACCCCAAACCTCATCCCATGAGACCCCACTTCGTCTTTCCCTGAGGACCCCCTTTTCGTCTCTTGGGACCCCAACTCTTCAAGCAGACCCATGAGGCACAAAAGTAAAACAACACACAACATCTTTCTAACTTCTTTTCTGCTTTTAGCTTGGGAAAATGCTCTGCTTTTCTAAGGTTCATGTGATTGTATTGTGTCCACCTTGATAATCCAGGATACTCTCCCTATCTTGATGTCAAATGGCTAGCAATTTTAATTACATCTGAAATGTCCCTTTTTTCATGTAATACAATATACCTATGGGTATGGTACCAGTGCTTGAGACCATGTGGGATGAAATTTTTCCAATCACAGTATTTATAAAAACACTGAGTTGATTCTAATTCCTAGTGACACAAGGTACTATTAGTTTACCAATGAAAATGGTGGCTTATGGTGGCCAGGGAAGATTAGAATCTCAGTCCACATTGGAATCACCGTGGATGCAGTAGGTCTGCAGGCTGGTTACTTAATGTGTGGATGTCTAATCAGAATAACCATATTTGACAACTGGCAGAATTCCCATATTGGTAAAGTGACCTGACAATAAAGTTCAAATGGTAAGCAAGGCCAAGGTGAAGCACCCAGAAGTGCTCCTGAATACAAGAATAGTAAAGTCAAAATTATACTGTAACCTTGGGGGAATTGTGAAGCTGAATACCATTATAGCAGACCTGAAAAAAGTCAGGGTAGTGAGACTCACTATCTTCCCATTTAACTCACTTGTTTGTCCTGTGGAGAAAGCACACAGATCTTGGAGAACAATAGAATAATTGCATATCATTATCTTAAACTAATTTAAGTGGTGACCCCAATTGGAGTTGATGTTCCAAATGTAGCTATTTTGTTGTTTGTGCTTCTGCTTCCTTGAGTAGCTAGGATTACAGGTGTGTGCCACCAAGTCTAGCCAGACATAGAATCTTTAATGGAACAAATTAATACAGCCCCTGGCACCTGGTATGCAGTCATCAACATGAAAAATGCCTTTTTCTCCACAACAGGACAATCAGAATAGTCTGCTTTGACCTGGTATGACCAATAGTAACCTTCCAAGTATGGCCTCAGGACTATGTCAACCCTCTTGCTCTGTCATAATATCCATGGAAGAGATCTTAATCATTTTGACATTTTACACGACATCATAATCAGTCTGCTACATTGATGACATCATGCTGATTATATCTCATGAACAGGAAGTATCAAGTACATAGGATGTCTTAGTAAAACATATGTGAACTCCAGGATGAGAGGTGAAAAAAAACTATAAAATTAAGCTCAGTGAAGTTTCTTAAACCCCAGTTGTCTAGAACATGCTATGA
The DNA here is from genome assembly GCA_004024805.1 of Geosciurus inauris. Taxonomy (NCBI): domain Eukaryota; kingdom Metazoa; phylum Chordata; class Mammalia; order Rodentia; family Sciuridae; genus Geosciurus; species Geosciurus inauris. The sequence continues at coordinate 30,241 of PVHX01017099.1, read as the reverse complement.
TCTAGTTTCAAAGGTGAAAGAAAAAATGCTGTCCCTAGAACAAATTTTAGCTTCAAAAGCACAACTCCTGATGGTCTTTGGGTATTCTGGAGTCAGTGTGTACTATATTTGAGTGTGCTGTTTCAACCTATTTAAGGATAATTCAAAATGCTGCTGATTTTTAGGGGAAACAAGAGTTAAGGGAAAGCACTGAAGAAAAATCCCAGGTACAATGCCAACTGCTATTTCATTTTAGCCATCTAAGCCAGCAGACCCAGTGATGCTTGCAGTGTCTTGAAAAATATAGTTACCATCTGTAGCTTCTGGTATGCACCAATAGAAGAATTACAGAGCAGACCTATGGGGCTTTTGAGAAAATCCTCTTCTGAAAAGAACTGCTCTTCTTTCAATAAACTACTTCTGGCTTGAAAGTGATCCAGAATTTCTGGAACAGATTGAATGACCCATAACCTGAGCTTTTCATGATGAACTGGGTATCATCTAGCTCACCAGCCATAAAGGCTCGGTATGCACAAAAGCAGTGCATCTGAATGGAAAGATCCAAGAGATGAGGCTTGAGCATATCCAAGCCCAACAAATAGGTTGAAAAGCAGTGGCCCAAACTCTTTCACCACTACTCCTTATCATATTGTCTCCCCTTCTTTGATTCACATATTTGATTTCACAGGTAATTCCTTATGAGCAGTTTGTTGAGAAGGAAAAAATAAATGGTTTGCCAATAGTTCTAACTGATATACTGGAACACCTGAAAGCGGATAGCTTCATCACTACAAACCCACTCAAAGAGTGGTCCTGAGAACAGTGGGGAGGGGGTGTCCTCTCAGTGGGCAGGACTTCAAGTGGTATTTTGGTTCTCCAAATTGTCTAGATTAAAAGATTCCCAGAAATGCAGATCCACAGCAATTCTTAAGCAATCGCTAGTGGTTCTGTTGGATGATCGAAGACTTGGGAACAGGATTACAATATCAGTGTCAAAGAGGTCTAGAGAAGACCTTTGAAAATGGATGCTGAAGGATATAGAGAACAACAATCCCCAGGGAGAAAGGAGGATAATGGGTCCCCCGGAAAGAAGGAAAAGAATGGGCTTTGGACTTTCACCATTTCCCAGCAACAATGGGCTTTGAACTTGCACAACTGTTCCCCATGACTTGGGCTTTGAATTTGCACAACTGATCTCCCTGATGGCCCAACCCACGCATTCTGCTATGATTCAAGTCTCATTTAAACCCTGTAAAAATCAGAATCCTCTTGTAACCAGTTGCCATTTTCTCTCCTGAAAATGTGCCCCTCCGGTGCTTAATAAAGCATCGTTGGTCTGTTGAGGTTTGTCCCCGTTTGGTTATTTTTGCTGTCAGATGGCTCTTATAATGGACACCAAATATGAAGATATACTTGTTCCTGGTGAATGTTCACCAAAGGGCAGCCCCAGCAGAAGAGGCTGTCACTAATCAGGTAGCCAAAGCAGCATGTTCCACACATCAGTCAGCCCCTCTGCCCAGTCATATCCGTGCTTGCTCAGTGGACTGTGTACAAAGTGGCTATGTTGGCAGTGATAAAGGTGATGCTCAGGCTTCACAACATAGACTCGTCCTCCCCACTGTTGGCCTGGATTCTTCTATTAGTGGGTACCTGCCAAAGGCACTCTTTAACAATGACCTCCTAATTGGGCACATACTCCGGGTGGACCAGCTACACAGCATCTGGTAAGCTGAGTACATTTAATCTCTGCCATTATAGAAGGAAGAGACACTTGACTTAACTGGAAGAGTCTTTCTGGACATGGGTATGTGCTATCTGCACCACCACCCATGTCTTATTTTCCATAATGTGATTCCATATAGCATTGTTTCTGATCAAATAATTCATTTTATAGCAAAAGAAAGGCAGCAGTAGGTCCATACCTGTGGAATGAACTCATTTTAACACATCCATCATTTTCCCAAAGCAGCTATCCTAATGAAAAGACTCAATGGTCTCCCAAAGAGTGTTAGGGCACCTGTGGAGAGCTGATGCACTGAACGGACTTGGTTCTTTACAGGGTGTAGAATGGCTCTGAATCCAAGCCCAGCATATGAGACTGTGGTTGCCACAGCTAGAATCAAAGGGTGAAGGTAAGAGTAATTGCTCTCACTACTACACCTTGTGATCCAGTAGCAGCTTTTTTTTTCTTGCTTTGTACCCCACAACTTTGTGTTCTGCTGATTTTGAGGGCTTGATTGTGGGGGGGGGGTCCCACCTGGAGGGAAAACAATGAATTAGAAGTTCAGACCTCCACCTAGCTATTTTGGGGCTCCTCATGTTACTGAACCACAGAGAAAGAAGGAGGTTACTCTACTACCTTTTGATCCTGACTCCCAAAAGAAATTCTGGGTTGCTGGTACACAATGGAGGAGAAAGGCCTGTCTCTGGAACCCCAGGTATCAACTTGATGCTTGGTACAAGTTAATGGGATATTAACACCAAAACAGGCAGGGCCTTTTCAGGAATGAAGGTTTACATCACCCTACAAGGTTAAGAACCCCAAACGCAGGAGGTCCTGAGTAAAGGTAAAGTAAGTATGAAATGGGTTTTAGAAGAGTTATAAATATCCACGACAGCCTCACAAGCAATGAATAGAAACAAGGATTGTACAAACTATGAATATTTTCCTCCTTGGGCATTTGTCTTCTCTCTGCTCCAAATGCTGGACCACGGACTAAAGTAACTTCTCATGAACCTAATGTTAATACTTACATCAATGCTGTGAAACAGATTTCGTGATCTTGGTTTTGTAGATGAGTACATCAAACCTAAGGAGGTTAAATAGTCCGCTTCTAGTCATACAACTCATAAGGAAAAACTGAAATATGATCCAACACTGATCCCAAAACTCAGGTAGAGACAATGAAATTAAGGAGATTCAGATCTAAGAATGGCTCTTTGCAAAGCCTAGGGTTGACGATAAATTACTCTTTGTACCCTCCGGTAATGAGCTTTGGAAACCCCATTGCCGCTCTGCCAACGGCTCTGCTCGGCTTTGCCGCTAGGGGGCGAGAAAGGAAAACCGCGGGGCTGGCAGAGGACGGAGGGACTTTTTCCTGCCTTCTTCCTTGGTTCTGCTTAACGCTACACTAGTGGGTGCCAGGATTATCATCCCGGTATCACTGCTTCATTCCAGCAAGTGCAGACTCTTGCCATGGCGACACCTGGATGCAGTTTGCGGATGTCTCAACGCTCCTAGAACAGCTTCGTTGTGCCTGCCTCGTCACCAGCTCCAGCCTGCCTGTCCTCTCTTTAAAAGGCGGTTTCCTCTACAGGGCAACCCCTATCCCTCTTAACATTTGTTAAGTTTTTCTGACTTTCCTCTTCCCTTTATAGCTCAGCTTTAAAGCTTCCCTTTCAAACAAAAGCGGTTCCTACATTTGTGATACCTTAAGGTCCTCTTTTAACCCTTTCTATTACCTAGCTAGCAAGCATTCTTCATATAAAATTCATTCAGCCCAAACAATGGGTGTGGTACTTGTCTCCTGCCTGGGCCCTTATTACCTTTAAAATTTATACTCTTACTTATACTCTTATTACCTTTAAAATTTAAGATTATTCAGTGAACCATTTGTTCAGACTTTCTACTTAGGGACTCTCTGATTAATTATGGTAGTTGGGTATGGATAGAAAATATGAGTCTCTGGGATTTGGAGGGTAAAAGCCAGAGAAGCAAACAATTTGGGTCAGATTGAATCTGGTTGAGGAACTAGGACGCTCAGCACCTTGAGTTCTGTAGTTACAAAAGTTCTCTTAGTTCTATCAAAATCCTCTTATGGGAAGTGGACTGTACCAGGGAGACTTGATTACTAACATCCACAAAATCATAATTCTAATGTAACAAATCTGCTTTCCATCATGATTATTCAAGTAAATACCAGTAGGAAAAACTGATTTTAAAAGCCCAAGGACACAAAGGGACTTTGAGAAATTTTGAAGCGAGAAAATGTGACTCGTCGCATCACCTAAAGCATGAAAGCTTTGGGTAAGACTGAAAATTTAAGAGGTGAGCAAAATCATTTTGGTGAGATTGAGAGACTAATCCAAAGCAATAAGTTTTAGTACATATAGGGTGTATTCATTTCTAGTTACATTTCTTTTTTGTTTTTATCAGTACTTTATAGTTATACATAATAGTAGGGTTCATTCTGCCAAATTCATAAATGCATATAATGTAATGCATTCTTTTTTAACTGTGCTCCTGAATTATAGATATGAGACACAGAAATGGGGTTGATCCGCAACATGACCCTAGAAGTCAAAGTTCCTGACTTTTCATGGGCTAATAGTTAAAATACTAAATTTCAAGACTTTGGCTTTCTTGAAATTTTGATAAAGTATTTATTTTTGTTGGATGAGACAAATTAAATCTTTTCCCAAAAGGATGAGAGTAACTTTGGTCTTAATGAGGCCAGAGTAAAAAACTATAATTACATTTTCTATAATTAGTATTCACTTGTTCAAAAGATGTGCACCTGGAAAAAATCCTAGTGGGTTAATAATATTGTGGGATGAAGAAGTGAAGTAACTTGGGATTTCCAGAGCAGCTGCGGTCAAGAAGCACTAAGAACTTTGAGAAGAGTTAGGAATAACAGGGTTGGAAATCGTGAGCCACAAAGAGCTTAAAGCAGAAAGAATTCAAGGTTCTCCACTGGGGGACAAAATAGTAGAATTCTAAAAATAGCATTCAGGAAACTCGGAGGTTAGTCTTTTTAAACTTTACTCCAACACTTGTTTTAGTGGATCAAAAAAAACCAAAGTGTAAGAGAACCTCACAGAAATTCAAAACAGAAATTAAATGCACCAGGAGCTGAGAATGGAAGTAATACTAAACTCTTGTTTCATGCATTCACATTTATTAAGCAAAACAAATATATCTTGTTACATTGTATTGAGTCTAGCTTGCATACTCTGATCACCCTAAAGATGCTTTTCACTGAGGGAGGGAGAGAGAGTGAAATCTGAAAAGTAATCAAAAGAACCAAATCTAAATCACTGACAGACTGTGACCTTAGACAATTCTTGTGTCTTCTCCAGAGGTTTGTTTTTTTGTTTGTTTTTTTTTTTTAGTTGTATATGAACGCAATATCTTTATTTAATTTATTTATTTGTATGTGGTGCTGAGGATCAAACCCAGTGACTCACGCATGTGAGGCAAGCACTCTACCACTGAGTCACAACCCCAGCCCTTCTCCAGAGTTTTTAATTATCAAATAGGGGTTCTAGTATCTCACAATAATGATACATCAAATGAGATCATTAATAATCATTTGCCTGGCACATAGTAGGTGCTCAATAAATCATTTTTCCCTAGACTTCCTCTTCATTCAAATACATGTCTTTTGGAGCAGAAAACCTTTGGGCTATTGAGAGGATAGCAATAGCCAGATAATCACGTGTGGAAAATAGCTGAGGAAACAGGAAGGAGATTGCTCACGGGGATATTTTACTCCATTTGAGTGATTGGTCCATCTTTACCCAACACATCCACACTCCTAAAAACCAAAACATTCAATCTTTGTAGGACTTTTTCCTCATGTCATACCCCTTCCTTTCTGCTCTTTTCTTTCTTTGCATACTTCTTCCCAACTGACCAAGAAGTCAAATTTCCTCACAGGAATACTGACCAACTACAGTGACATGCTGTCCCATTACATCCTGTTCTCCAGCTAAAATTTTCAACTGTATTTACAATAAATTTCATGTCTGTATAAAACACAGGTATTCATGATAAATACAATATGTGGGGAAATTCCATTCTCAAGTCAATAGAGATTGCCTCAGGCCCCTCTAGGCAAGAAATCCTTCAGGGCGTGTGTGATGGCCACCTCCACAAACAGGTAACATGGCAGAAGTTACTTGAGAAGGACAGAGGATCATGAAGACTCTGTCCAGGCAGAAGACTTTCCAGGTAGGAGAGACTGGAAAGCTAAACTCCTGACCTTAACCCTAGATCATCTCATTGTTGGAAAAAAAGAATATCTGTAAATAACAGAAGAGCTTCAGCTTCTTTGGACTTATTTAAAATAATTGCCACACCTACTAGAATCTTTTACTGAGCACTTACCATGTTCCAGGCACTGCATTAAACATTTTAATGCATACTTTAACATATCCCTTAAACACCCTGTCAATGTGATAGTCATATTAGCCCTATTCACAGCTGAGGGGATTGATGAAGGAGCTTCCTTGCTTTAGAAAAGCACATTCCTTATGTTCTCTCTGATAAGTGGATGCTGATCCATAATGTGGGGGAGGACATGGGAAGAATGGAGGAATTTTGGTCACAGGGGTGGGAGGGGGGAGGGAGCACGGGGACAGTAAAGATGGTGGAATATGATGGACATCATAGCCCCAGCTTTATGTATGACTGCATATATGATGTGATTCTACATCACGTACAACCAGAGAAATGAAAAGTCGTGCTCCATCTGTGTACAATGAATCAAAATACATTCTGCTATCATGTGTACCTAAGTAGAATAAATAAATAAATAAAATTATCTTAAAAAGAAGGAAAGAAAAGCACATTCCTTGACGGCCAAGGGTTCAGAGTCCTCATCCGGGGAATCGAGCCTCTCCGTCTATGTTTAATCTCACGTGATTGTTCTCCAGACACTGTGCACTGCTTCCTGAAGACAATCTGTTCCTTTCCACTGTGTGAATTTATTACTGCTGTTCCCTACCACTGGAATGCCTTTCCTTCCTACTCCTCTGCATTGTTTTGGAGACCTGTGTACCATGTGGATGCCAACAGACGGCAGGATATTTGCAAGGGCACCTGCGAGCTGCTTGCCCTCGCATGCCCTGAATCTCCTCCCAGTACAAGGCAAATGGCAGGTGTTCAGTGAAGATCAGCTGAATGAACCAATATTCTCTCCTGAAAAATAATCAACAATGAGATCATAGATTAACAGATAGTGATTCAGAACACAGGCACTGAGGCCAGGTAGCCTTGGTTGAAGACCAATTTCACCATTTACTGGCTATTGACCTTGAGCAACTTACCCACGTGTGCCTCAGTTTCTCTCCTCCATAAAATAGATGATAACTTTAATACTAGCCTCGTAAGGTGGTTGTGAGGTTTGAATGACATAATACATGTAAAGCACTTAGAACTGTATCTTTTACAATAAAATTTTATATGAATTTGCTGCTAACATATAGCTAACTATATCTTTAGTAAACTAAACTCAAACTACATTGAAGTTATAATATCAATGTTTAAAAGTATAGCATTTAGTCTCTTAAGCATACTATAGGATAATTTTAAGTTTATATATCTTGATATTAGATTTCACCTAGTAAATAGCTGAAAATCTATTTTCCCAGTGCTGGGTATATATTAGGCACTTAAATTTTACTGCATGTCCATTTTCCCAACCAGGCTGACCTTAGATAATTTTTAACTTTATTTAACTATATCATTCTTTGTTACAATCTGTATTGTATCTGTACAATAATATGTAAGACCTAAGATGAAAACCTAGGGTTCCCAATAAAAGTAAGTAATTCTTCCAGCCAGTATAGTCTGCTAAGCAACAACTTGCAAGAATACTCCATGTGTCGTGACTGAATGCTGGGAGAGGAGTTCTGGCATATTGCAAAGAGCTCATGTAAGTCCACATGAGACAGCGTAAAAGAGTTATACACCTACAGCTATAGTGAATATAAGCTGTCCTCAAGTAGAAAACACCACTACTTCCATTTTAAAGGAATCCAACTTGAGGGTAATTTTCAATGCAAGATTATGAGGTGGCAAGCTTTTTATTAAACTTAACTATAGAAAAAAAATCTTCTGATGCAACTGCGGAGAAAAACCGAAAGTCCGCCCTTTAACCTAAGCCCCAAATTCTTTTCCTGAATGCTTGGCAGGAAGCAAAGTGATCAATCTGGAACAGATAAATTGATGTCAATGACAGCTCTGACACCAGCCATTCTTTCTTCCTATCTGTTTTATAAAGGAATTCACCAGCAATTTAAATGATGATGCAATTCAGGAAATAAAGACCAATTTTTTTTTTTTTTTTTTTTTTTTACTCAAAGCCACTTTTATTAGGATGACAAACGTGAAAGGTTTTGACATCCTGCTTGTGTGGAGGATGAACCACTGCTACAGGTTTCAAAAACCTGGAGTGGCTCTGGAGGGGGAAGCCTCCTACCCTCCCCGCTGACTCAGGAGATGCTGCTGTGGGAGGGTTTGCCCAACAGCAACTCCAAAATCCACTGAGTCGTTGGGAGATGGATGTCGGTAAGGCCCAACAACAAGCCTGACTAATACACATAAAGTGATCATCTCATTCTCAGACCAGAAACTGCGTGGTAAGCAAAATTTCCATCTCCCTGTTGGAGCCTCCCAAGTCTCCACTCCAGCTCGGCTTCTCTTGCAGGCTTCTGCTGGTCCTAAGGGGAACTCACTGTCAACCCCTTCGCTCCCATCCTCGATGACAGAATTTTGTCTCAGATCCCTCACCTGTGAGCATATTGGACCTGGACATGATCTGTGGGCTCTCTTGCCACACATCCACTCCATCAGCATGACCTGTCATCTCTAGGTTCAATAACATCTCCCAAGCTTGGCCACCTCTTATGGGTTCATGGACCACTGGCATTGCTGCTCACACTGTCCCCTGGGTTTTTGGGTTTTTTTTAATGTTTTTTAGTTGTTGACGGACTTTTATTTTATTTATTTATATGTGGTGCTGAGAATCGAACCCAGGGCCTCACACATGCTAGGCAAGTGCTCTACCACTGAGCCACAACTCCGGCCCTGTCCCCTGGGTTTTTCCTAGCTCTCGGCCTGTTTCCACATGGATTCTGCTGCACTTCATTTTCCTTAGACTGTGAATCACATCACTCCCTGCTGTAAGCCAACCAGGGTGGGATAAATCACTTCTAATGTTCGGTAGCACAGTAGGATAACTATAGGTGACAATAATTCATTGGAGATGTCCAAATAACCAGGAGAGGTGATTTAGAGTATTCCAGGCACACATGAATGATATATATCCTAGGTGATAGATATGCCAATTACCCAGATCTGATCACTACACATTGAAGATGTATTGAAAGGACACACTGTAAACCAGGCACGGTGGTGCACACCTGTAATCCCAACAGCTCAGGAGGCTGAAGCAGGAGGATCCCAAGTTCAAAACTAGCCTCAGCAACTTAGCAAGGTCCTTTGCAACTTAGTGAGACCCTGTCTCAAAATAAATATAAAAAAGGGTTGGTGATGTGGCTTGGTAGTTATCCACCCTTGGGTTCAATCCCTGGTACCTAAAGAAGATGATACACTGTACCCTCTAAATATGCATAATTATGATGTCAATTAAAAATAAAAATATATTAAAAATAAATTTTAAAATCATCCAGTGAATTCTTGCCTTTAGAATAAAACCTAAACTCTGTTCAGCAACTAGCCAGCCTCTTGACCTCACCTCCTTCTCTTTGCTCTTCTCCAGCCACTCTGGCAAAGACCACCCCCAGTCACCCTAACCCAAGTAGGCACACTCCCTGCCCTACCTCCCTGTCATTTTTGACACATTACCCTGTGTCATTTTCTTCTGCCACTTGTCACTATCTAAAAGCTCTTGTGCACTCCATTTGTTTACCTTATTACTGTTTCCCCCTTACCCTGCCAATAAGGACCTTCTCTGAATAGTTGATTGGTCCACGCAGAGCAGCCTGGCATGCTACTGGGCATTTTGTTGAATGAAATAATAAATGAAAAAAAAAAGGCTGAACATAAACTACAATTATATTAAATGGAATTCCAGAAAAGTACTGATTTCATTTGTAAGTGTGAGCCCCTGCTGTGTGAAGAACCATCTCTGTTTGAAGAGCTAGCTGGGTGACTTTAGAACCAATTACTCAACATCCTTACTTTCAGTTTCATCACCTGGGAAATAAGCATAGTAAGAACGCTAATCTTATCCAGTCGTGAGGCATGAGGAAGGAGTAGTACCTAAAATACTGAGCACTCCATTCAGCACATCCTATATATTCAATAACTACTACGTGTTAGTGAAGGATGGGTGTTCCAGTCATCTTAAAAGCAAGAATATTTATTTTATTATGGAAATTGATGTACCACTCAGGGAGTGGTTCCCCAAAACTGAATGATAGGATGAAAATTCCCAGCTAAGTTTTTCTTCTAATTCCCACCAAACCATGCTCCCCTCCAAGACACATCACGCCTGCCTCTTCACTCCCCTAGAAAACCCAGAAATCTCGTGAACCGTTGTCTCTGTCTTCAGTTGTCTCCTTGGTACAGCAGGTTTTGGTTAAGAAAATGAGCTCTCTAAGATCAACTTTCTTTAGGGTCTCAAGACCTTCAATTACGTGGCCCCCACTTTCCTACCAACCTTATACTCACCTAACAATGAATTAAGACATCTCTCTATTCAGAAAAAAATAAAAAACCTAAAGCATGAGAGAGTATGAAATGATTATGAACATGGAATCTGGAGATCTAGAGTCACGCAGGCTTACTTCAAATGCCAGGTACTCACTGGCTGGTTACTTAGTGTCTCTGCGCCTCACATTCCTGGTCTGCAAAATGGCAGGGATAACTCCATTGCATGCATCATGGACTGGTGGTAAAATCAGTATGAAAGCACTCAGAGTGATAGCTAAAGCCCAGGAAACGACCGTGATGATGACGATAAGCCTTTCTGCTCAAAACCTATGGTATCTTTCCAAAGGGCAAATCCACTCTTCACATATCTGCTCAAACAGCTTTAATGAATGCACATTGCCTACAAGAGAAAGTTCAAAATCCTGAATGAGAGATGCTAAGCGCAATACCAATCTTCATACTGTGGCACTAACGGCTTTTCCAACTTCATTTCACGTCATTCCCTTCCAAAGTCTCCCCACAGTCAGATCCAGAATCTGTGGGGCAACCAATCAACGCTTTTTGCCATCCTGAGAGCAAACACACACATCCTCTGACCTTACATTTCTCCAATTATTTCACTTAAAAAATCCCCTTCCTGTGCCTTCCTACCTGCTGATCAAGACACCCCACTCAAAATATGTTTCCTTTTTGTTCCCTAAAATTTCCGGGGAGTCAGTGGCTCCTACCTCTAATTTTCACATCCTAACCGAGAGATCCTAGCTATGCAATCATTGTTTGCCATTTGCTGGCTTACTTCTCTGTCACTTCTTGATGATTCCTTGAGGGCAGATTCCTGTTTGCTTCTTTTAGCATCATGCCTGACTTCCAAGAGATGTTCAATCAATGAGCATTTGACTGAACTAAGAGATACTAAATTCCAGCATAGAGTACCAAAACTGCAAAACATTCTGGTAGGCTTTTCTGTCCAGGAGAAAAGAGACATATTGCCTAAATGGAAGCAGTTTTATGCTAACCATTTTTTTAACCATTGTAGTGGCACCTTCTCCTCCACAGAAAATCTTTTTTTTTTTAAATATCTTTAGTGGTGGATGGACATATTACCTTTATTTTATTGATATTTTTAATGGAGTTCCAAAGACTGAATCCAGTGCCTCGCAAGTGCTAGGCAAGCACTTTGCTACTGAGCCACAATCCCAGCCCATGAGCCACAACCTCAGTCCCAGAAAATCTTAGTTAAGTTTCTCCAGATGCTGAGTACCCCTTTACTAGTTTTCACAACATCTATGGGCTATCTAGTGTTGTAGATTCTCTAGTCCAAAACAATATATAATTGTTTGTAAAGGCTTTCGAGCGGGAAGTGTATTTACAAATGCAGAATGGATAAGAAAGAAAGATGCTTTTACAAAGGTCTCTGGCCTCGGCCCGTAAGCTTCATGGAAACAGCTGGTGGGGGGAGAAGAAGCTCTCCCTTTCTCAGGTGCTGATTCCTGCAAAAATAATAAAGTGTCTTTGGGGTGTTCATTTGCCCAGAACAATGAAAGAAAAAACCTCTTTTCATGAAAACTTCAGTAGATTGTGCACTTCCTGAACTCGGGGTTCAGAGGGATTGGTTGTTTACAGTGAAAGCTTTTCCCTCTGAACCTGGTTGCAACCAACAAATAAATAAATAAATAAATCTGCTTCCCACTATCTCTTTGGTGTCTGACCTCATCTGTCCCTATTACACCATCATCTTGTCATTTACATCTCTTTTGGCCTCTGGCTTCTCTGTGTTGTATGATTTCCTGCCCATATATAGAGTTTGAGCCATTTTATCTAAAGATTGGTTAAGAAAACATGTACATACTTTTAAGCATTTCAAAGTGCACAGTTCTAAAGGTTTTGCTGGTTTAATATTTTTCCTAGTCTAAAGGGATTCAAATATATCATACTAAGTTTTATGACTTTTTTATATATTTTTTAAATGTATCATTAAGGTGTTAGTAGATCAGATATAATTTGAATATGTCTCTTTTCTCCTGGACAGAAAAGCCTATAAAATACCACCAAATATCCCCAATGGTGCTCCAGAGAACACTGATCTGTGAGGTTAATCTACGAAAATCAACAAATGAAAAGGAATCCATGGCCAAGTACGTTTAGGGGAAGATGCAGGCTCAGTCTATTTATTAAAAAGTCACAGAGAATGTTGGCATAGTAAAGCTTTAAGACATCCACCAATAAAGAATTCACTATTTTCCAAGCATTTAAGAGAACCTTTCCATGTCCCTTGGAACAAATGTTCATGGAACTCTGGGAAATACTGTAACATTGCACCTCTCAATGGCCCAATACAATCAGTCTTCTGGTCATAAATAATGTTAATTTGTACGTGGGTGAATGGAGGTTGAAAGGGCACTGGGCACTGTCACCCATGCAGGTCTTCACTCCTATCCATGTGTCCAAGTTATCATTTAAAGTATGTATAAAGGGGATAGAGAGGAAATGACTTGTTGCAGCTGGCAGAGATTGCTTCTTTATGCAGAACCAAAATCTATTTCTCTATAGATTCTATCCATTCATCTTAATTCAGCTTCTTGGAGTTGCAAAGAAAAAGCCAAAAAGAAAAAGAAAAGAAAAAATATCACTTTTTTCAGCCAGAAGGCTTAAATTATTACATAGAATCTTTGGTTGCTGATAGAATCGCAATCAAAAAGCCTTCTTCCCTCTCCATCTGAAAAGTAGAACTTCTCCTCTCCACCAAAAAATAAAAAACTCACAGTGAAGATTTGCAGATACCTGGCATACCAAGCCATTATTAACAATGTGCAATGATTAGAAGATAATGACCCAGAGCCTTTGAAGATTGACATGAAGCTCCCATGCAGTGACACCTGTCCAATGTGAAGAGTCCCAATTTGACAACAAAACAACCTAAATCCCTTTTATGGGGTTAGGAGTTTGTCTTAGGTAATAAACACTTAAGTAATTAGGTGGATTTTTATGGGGACAGCTATAAACTGAAGCATGGGGAAAACATTTTTGGCAATAGGCTGACGCCCAGGGAGGTGGATATATAAAAGCCAGGGCAGAAGAGAGGAGCATTGAGACACCAAGACACTTCTCTCAACTCAACAAAAACCCAACCGCCAACACCATGGCCTGCTGTATCGCCCGCTGCTGCAGTGTCCCCACCGGCCCTGCCACCACCATCTGCTCCTCAGACAAGTCCTGCCGCTGTGGAGTCTGCCTGCCCAGCACCTGCCCACATGAGCTCAACCTCCTTCAGCCCATCTGCTGCGACTCCTGCCCTCCACCCTCCTGTCAGCCTGATATCTATGTGCCAAGCTGCTGGCTGCTCAGCTCTCGCCACCCCACTCCTGGACTGAGCGGGATCAACCTGACAACCTATGTTCAGTGTGGCTGTGAAAACCCCTGTGAGCCCTGCTAGGCAGCCAAGTCTTCCACAGGTGCAGTGACATGGCTGCTCAGTGGCCTCCACAGCAGCTGGCCTTCAACACTTGCTATTGCCTACATCAGAGCTAAATCAATCCCAACTCCCAGGGCCATGTCTGTGTGAATGCGCCCGACTTCTTACCGCCTTGCTTCTCTGGTTCAGCTGGAGACCACCTGTCTGTTAGGCTATTTCACTGCCCTTTGAGAAACAACCATTTTGACTCTTCACTAATAAACTTCATTCTGGCTTAGCAAATATGGTCTTGTGATTGTTAATTGCTTTGTTTCCTCTCAGGGAAAAGTGGAATGCCTATCTGTACCTGAACAGCAGGTTCCTACTACCAAGATTTACCTACTACCCAAGATTTACCCCAGAAGAATGAGGGCTTTAGTGGTGGAATTTATGGATAAAATGAGATACTGGTTCTTTTTGATGAGCTGAAAAGGGAAAAATGCAGTAGGTCTTTTTGTAGGATCTTTTCATTTAATAGATATTTTTGAAGACATCCACTGTGCCAAGCACTATGCTAGAATCTAGAGATTAATATTATATTTTTAAAATACTTAAGTCTAGCTTCTGTTGGCTCATACATTGACTTTTCTTTCTTCCTTAACTGACTAAACACGTTGATCCCTGTGCTGGCATGTGGAAATAATTTTCAGTCCCTCCAGTCAGAGTCCTCATAAAATTCCAAATGAAAATACAAAGCAACTTGGAAATGTGTATGTATCCTTTTCTTGATATATGCTGTCTTCCAGAAAAAAATCAGTTCTGAATGAACATTAATAGATCTTTGGAGGACTGGATTAATACCACATGTCGCAGAACTGTGAGTTACACTGTTGGCTGGACTTGCTGGGGCTGTGCCGCCCATGGCTTCCCTTGTGTCCTCAAAATAGGTCCACATTGACTTGCATCAGTTATAACTATGCTTACAAGTTGGCCAGTCCAAGTGACACAGACTAATCCGGTCATCAAAATATATATAAAATATCAGTCCACAGTGCAGTATTCTCCATACACCAGAAATAGTTTCCCAATACTGAGAGTAAAAACATACTGTTCCTCTTAGAATAAAATTCATAAGACACAAAACTTTCAGTTGTCCTGAAAAAATCCAAGTGCAGTGAGGTCTTCTCAGGAAGTACCCAGAGTGCAATCTAGTTGGATGTGTTCTTGAACTTGCCTTGGGACTTTGGGGCAGCTATTTCTCTCAGTCTTAATGGCCTCATTATTACAGTAGTTTGCTATCTGTTCCTGGTTTCCCAGAACCTTAGTTTTCTTATAATTATTCTCTGCCTTGCTTTTGTCTCAGGATTATTGTGCAGCTCAAATGATCAAAGAGTAGAAACCACCATGTCCCCAGCATTGACCTGAGACTAATGGTGACGGCCCATGTGAGACTCTCGCCATTACTGCACACAATGGTTCCCAGCTCTGTCTCTAAAAGGAGTCTTTATAGCTTTTGAAGTATGTATTCTCCCAAATGTCTTTCTTTTTTTTTTAATTTTTTAAATATTTTTGTTTTGTTGTAGATGAACACAATATCTTTATTTATTTTATGTGGTGCTGAGGATCGAACCCAGTGCCTCACGTATGCGAGGCAAGCGCTCAACCGCTGAGCCATAGCCTCAGCCCCCCAAATGTCTTTCTTAAATAAAAATATATTAATTCCTTCATTTTGTTCATAAATACATTTCTAAGTATTTATCAGTGAGAAATTGAGGATTAATGTAAGATAGCCACCATTACCCTGTCAAGCTTGTAAGAAATAACTCCTCCAAGGGTCCTATTACTACTACATCTATGAACATTTTGCAGGCAAGAGCCCTTAGCTAGTTTCAATAAATAAATAAAACCTGAACCTGGGAGATGTGTGTCTCAGTTCTAGTTCTGCCGTGGGCTACCTCTGTGACCCTGAGCAAGTCACTTAAGTTCTCTGGGTCTCAGATCTTAAATCAGTAAAATGGGCTGGTTGATCAGATCATCTCAGAAATCATTTTCAGTTTTAACATGCTGAGTTCTAGATCACCCAGAAGCACTATGAATAACAAGTATCCTACAGCTCTAACAAACCCTATTCCACTTTTCTGCTTTCATAGCAAAAACTGACACTTAGTGACTCTCCACTGGATGCTCTAGTAATGCCTTACATGCACAATCTCATCTGTCATTAACAAAATTATATAATCACCATTATTCTTCCCATGTTATAAGTGAAGAAACTAAGGTTAAGAAAGACTGTTCCATCCCACACACATTCTAAGTGACAGAGAGAGAATACTAAACTTAGAACCTAAAATTCCTTCTCTTTCCAGTGCACCAAACACTTAACCTCCTCTACAGACATCAATATGTCATAGAGATTTGATCACACATGACTCTTATTCAGGACAATTCATGGCTCTCTTTATTCATATACCACATGGTCATACATTCTCTGCTGTCTCTCTAAATTGTATATTTGGTTGTACACAATAACTTGGCTTGCTCTGAGTGATGATAGTATAAGACAAGATTATGAGTACAGACAGCAAGTGTGAGAAAAACTCTTCATGTTTCCAAAGTGAGAATAAATCAGCGTTTTAAAGCTAGACTTTAAACACTGACTATCAATGTCAGACAGGAGCACTGGCTGGCTCATCGACCTTGAATTGAAATGCAGAATATTTGGTCACTCAAACACAGTTTCAATTTTCTTGATGAGCTTCAACAACCTAGATCAAGGCAAAAAAAACTACCCTTAAAGTGAATAATTGCTTATTCTTGGATAGAGTAGAAAACCAAGGCACTTCAGTTTTCCTTCAAATTCTTCTTGGCATTCATGACTTTCCATTCTAGAATAATCTAGACCCTGATCACAGCCAGTCTCCGGGTTGACCTTGAGTCAAATATTCTATGCCCTTCCCTCCACCCAAACTGTACCTTTGCCAGACCAAGCTTCTGGCCTGATAAATATTGGTTAAATTGAATTGTTCAAAGCATGATAACAATCCATTTTTGTTCTTACTGAATCAAGGCTCAGCTCTTCAGGGTGGCTGTTAAGACCCTGAATAACCTGGAACAGTCATTATCACCAAATCTTACTTGCCGCTGATCTTGAAGAAACATGTAGCTTACACTCTAGTCATAATAAGCCTGCTATACAATAGTCAAGAGCATGTTCTCAGAAAGACTGTCTTGCTTTAAATCATGCCTCTATCATTTATGTGGCCAACTGTTATATAAGATTAAAAACAAATTGTGTCTCATAAAGCTGTAGGGCAGGTTAAATTAATTAAAACAGGCTCAGCCCTTAGAACAATATGTGCTAATAATCCAACTCTCTTAAGTCTACCTTTTTATACTTTGCGATGGTGGGGTGAGGACTCCTTTGGCTGATTTTGTACAAGGTTCTACCAATAGAGGGCGCTAGAAGGACTCTGCAAGCCCCAAGGAAGGAAGAAGAATCTTGTTGCCCCAATAGTCATCATTTATCTGATAGCAGCAATAGGTTCTAGTCTCTAGCTTCTTTTGGAACTCTGAAACACAGTGTCATCGTACCTCAGAGAAACACCAACATCCACAAAATAGTGATGTTTCCCTACAAAGGTCCAAAGCCCAGCCCCACAGAGCCTCTCTGTGAGCTTCAGAGGCAAGAGCAATACCAGGCAGTATCCAGAAGCCAGAGGCCAGCTCTGCAGGACCACTTCCAAGCTTCTTGGTTCAAATAGCCCCAATCTGTTCTCTTCATTGTCCAGCCCTCAAGCTGGTAGCTGCTTTCTGTATTACCTCAGTTTTCCTTTTTTACTATTTCGGATCTCCACTACCTTGTTAACAAATTCCCTATATTAAAATTCTCCCTGTTCAAATACTTTGTGTGAATTTATCTTGCTTGCGTGTTTTCCTGAGTGAACTTGATCCCCAAATCATGTAATAAATGCTGGCTATAATTATTTGCCTGCCTTCCTTAAATATTAATTTTATGTATTCTAGTTTCCAGATTATACCTCATAATCTAGGTACTATGCTAGTACTGGAGATACTAAGATGAATAAGACAATGTCCTTGTTTTGAAGGGGATTGCAATCTAGCAAAGAGAACCAATGTGTGTACAAAAAAATATTCAGCAAAGTGCTATGGGTGGAAATGGGGTTCACCAGAGTCACATAGGGAGGAGTGACCAATTGTGTCTGGGGCAGGGGCTGAGAGTAAGGGTGGATAGCATCATAGAAGGCGGCATTGCTTTTCTTGCCTATAATGCACTTACTTACTTCTTTTCTAAGTACTTATGATCAAAAATAACTTAATCAAAATCTTCCATTAAGGTTTCTTTGATGACCTCAATTGTCTTCCATACTATCTCCTACTATGGGAACTCTCAGTAGCCACAGGAGGACCTGCCATATGTCGAATCACTAGTTCATGCCACACAGAATGATTTACATAAGTAATTCTCATTTAACATTTATTTAACCCTGGCAATAAAACCATAATTGGTATTTACTATTTTTCCCAAATCGGTATTTGAGAAAACTGAAGCCCAAAGAGATTAAAGAACTTGATCTAGATCTTACAACTCATAAGTTATAGTCAGGATTCAAACCTAGCTCTAAAACTCCCCCCATTCCCTTATCGAGTACTTAATTCAATGTTGTTTGGATAATAAGTTGTATATCTTCAGTATTCATTTATCCCCTCAAATCTGTGAAAATATATCTAGTAGGAAAAAATTCCACAGGTTTTCACTTCCCACAAGTACCAAGGGTACACAGTCTGAGAAGGATCACTTCTTAGTTCTCAGGAATATCACTCCTAATTCTTCACACTTGACAAAGATCACTTGTAAGAAGAAATTCTGTTTGGTAGAAAGAGGAAAACCAGGACAGATGTGGATGTGTAAATGTGACACTGCGTTTGTGAAGAACCATATTGATACCATTTTTATTTTTTGTTTTTGTTTCGGTTTTTTGGTACCAAGGATTGAATTCAGGGGTACTTGACCACATCCCCACATTCTCAGCCCTATTTTGTGTTTTATTTAGAGACAGGGTCTCACTGAGTAGCTTGGCGCCTCTCCTTTGCTGAGGCTGGCTTTGAACTTGTGATTCTCCTGTCTCAGCCTCCCTAAGTTCTGGGATTACAGGCGTGCACCACCGCGCCCGGCCGTATTGATACCATTTTGAAATGGCAACAGGAAGCAAGTTTGAATGCAGCCATACAACCAAATAAATCTGAAGGACAGCTCGTCCCGAGGCAGATACGTAAGTTAGCGAGTTATTTGTGTAGGCTTATGCAAACAACAACAAGGAAACATTCAGATGGTTAGAAGCCATGTCCTTGAAATAGGTGGATATAAAAGACCCACCAGAGACAACTTTGTAGAAGAAAATCTTCCTTCCTTGGCAACAATATATCAACCTCATCCACTGTCACCATGGCTTGCTCAAATTCCTGTCTCCAAGGATGCTGCAGTGTCCCCAGTGGCCCAGCCACCACCATCTGCTCCTCTGACATCTGCTGTCCATGTGGGGTCTGCCTGCCCAGCACCTGCCCACACAAGATCAGCCTCCTTCAGCCCACCCTCTGCGACACCTGCCCCCTGCCCTGCTGCATGCCCAACGCCTACGTCCCATCAAGCTGGCTGCTCAACAAGTGCCACTCTACCCCCAACTTGAATGGGATCTCTGTCATCACCTGTGCCCAATCTTGTGAGTGTGAACCTTCTTGCTGCTAGCCAAAAATGTTTCAAAGGACTCGCCCAACTGGGCATCATGGTGCACACCTGTAATCCCAGAGACTGGGAGGCCGAGGCAGGAGTTTCACAAGTTGGAGTCCAACCTCAGCAATTTAGTGAGGTCCTAAGCAAGTTATTGAGACCCTGTCTCTACATCAAAAAAGTAAGAAGGACTGAGTGGTAAAGCACCCCTGAGTTCAATCCCCAGTATAAAAAGAAAGAACCATAAAGAAGAATGAATTTGCCTGTGTTGCCCAAAGGACCTTCAATAGTCATCAGGGCTGTTCAAGCAAATGGCCTTTAATTAAGCACTATGAAAGATGTTCTGACCCTATGCCTTTTGTTTTGAAGAAGTATGGTATCCCAATTTTGAACAATGATTTCAAAGAAATGGGAAAAATGCTACCCTGGATTGTCCTTACTTTAAAACTAAATAAACACCACTACTTGCCAAAGCATGCACTGTCTTAATGTTTCATGCTATAATTACCCCACAACTCTTAACACATGCATCATAAAGCTATAAATATACTCAGCAGAATTATACTTTCTGATGACATCAACATAAGTCTCATAGCCAAAAGGAAATCATGCAGGGATATGTCGATACCTGAGGAAAACCATGTGGATGACAAGATACGTTCGCTCTAAGAAGTGTTTTAAATTCCAAGTTCATCGCCTTTATTTTTCTCCTGCCTATCTAAATAAACTCACGTGTCCTTAAAGAGACAGAGAAGCTCATCAACATAGATATCAACATACTTGCATGCTAATCTGTTGTTTAATCCGATTCCAGAAATGGGCTCAGTTACTTGAAAGAGACAAACAAGATGAAGATACGAATCCCACCTTCAAGGATCTTGCATAGAGTAAGACAAACGTAAGTGGAACTATGTTACAGAGCAGAATGAAACAAGGTTTAAGTGAAAAGATGGGAAGCACAATTTGTGAGAACAGAGAAAAGAATGAAACCATCTAGAAGGATTGCCTAGATTTTTGTGAAAGAGATAGGTGAGCTGAAGCTTGAGGAATGAGTAGGTTGTGAGAAACGGGATCAGAGAAGGACATTTGAAGCCAAAGAAACAATCTGAGGGAGGTCACAGAGGTAGGTACAAAGTACCTAAGAGACTCGCCTTCATTTGTATTATGAGGTGACTTAGGATAAATGTCAACATTTAAGCAAAACCTAAACCAACTTAATTAACATGAGCAGGTTCTTCTTACAAATAATGTATGACACTTATTTCCCAGTGACGTTTAGTATTTTCCACTGATTTTTTTTCAACCATCTTTCTTCTCTTTTAAACAGATCATATTGGTTTTGATAAGATCCTCTCAGAAGCAACTCACTAAAGAATCTCTACTTTGTGTTTATTGGATAATCATTGGCCATCCAAAAAATTGTGTTGTTTAGATTCCACTAACTGAATAGTTTTGTGCTGATCACAAGGAGGTGTGGGACGATGTTGGAATCATAAAATATCACACACTGGAGATTATCCAGTCCAACTTCCTCACCTGCCAACCTCCAGGAAGGCAAATCAAGGCCAATGGAGCTGAAGAATGTTGTATAAGGAATTCCTTAAAGGAATTTACAATCTAGCTGAAGATCCAAGAAATAAACAGGCTGAATAGAAAGTAATTCCATAGTAAAATGATTTCTAGGAATACCATGGTTCTCAACTGCATTGGGTCAGATCCCCTTCTAAACTCACTGTTATTCTGTAAATTGTGTGACTTCTTTCATTTCCTGTATATACCTCACCAATGTAAAAATCGATGAAAATCAACATGGTTTTCTTTTAATGGGACATTTCACAAAGGATAGCAACTGGCTGGATCTTTCCTTCTAAGGATTTTATACTCTGACTCACTTCAAGACTGGTGTAACTTTGAAAACAGACACACTATAAAAAAAAAAAAAAAAAAAGTCGGCTGGGGTTAAGGCACAGTGGTAGCGTGCTCGCCTAGCACGCGGGAAGCACTGGGTTCAATCCTCAGCACCACATAAAAATAAAATAAAGCTATTGTGTCCACCTACAACTAAAAAATAAATATTAAAAAAAAAAAGCAAAACAGTCAATCTTTGGAAACTTCATATAGATGTATTTAAAATAATGAAAGTGAATTGAACCCTATGCCATTCTGTTCTTGTGCTTTCTCACTAGAACCTGAATTACATCATCCGTAAAGAAGGCAACTATGTTGGAGACACTGATGAAACATTCATCTACAAGTAGCCATATTCTTACTGACTTCATTGAGTTTAAAATGGCCTGATTAATCATTTGAATTGCTTGTTCTAAAATGAGTAATTAGGAAGCACATCATGTTATGCATCCTATGTGAACCTAAGGCAGAAAAACAAACAAGAAGACTTTAACCTCTAAAACTGTAGCTGCATTGTTATGTGCACGGATGACCCCCAGTCCATGCAAGGTTTAGCGTGCCGGAACCCTGTGACGATAAGACGTGATGATCTTGTGACAGAAATGACAAGTCAATGAGTCGAGAACATGATTAATTTAATGAGGGCAGGAGCCCTTAACAGACAAGAAAATACCAAACTGATTACAGAATCTAAGTGGAAAAGAGTGACACAAACAAAAATAAGTATAAGAAGCCTTCCGATTGGACCCACACCCCCTGGGGAGGGTATATAACAGCCTCAAAGTGAGAGGAGACATTTGAACCTCAGAAACCTCACCTTCCTAAGAGACCCAAAGCACACCTGCCTCCCAACACCATGGTCTGCTGTATCGCCCGCTGCTGCAGCGTCCCCACCGGCCCTGCCACCACCATCTGCTCCTCAGACAAGTCCTGCCGCTGTGGGGTCTGCCTGCCCAGCACCTGCCCACACACCATCTGGCAACTGGAGCCCACCTGCTGTGACAACTGCCCCCCACCCTGCCACATCCCTCAGCCTTGTGTGCCCACCTGCTTCCTGCTCAACTCCTGCTATCCCACCCCAGACCTGGAGACCCTCAACCTCACCACCTACACTCAGCCCTGCTCCTGTGACCCCTGCGTCCCAAGATGCTGCTGACCGGTGGCCGCTTTGCTCAGTGCCTGATACTGAAGGAAGCTCCCAGAAGCTGCCCATTCAGTTTTCATTTGCCATCATAGTTTAGCAATGTTAAGGTAGACCAGATGACCTAGATATGGAAACCCTACCTTGACATCAATGGAAAGAAGGCCAAGAAAAATCTTTTATGGTTATTTGGCTAAATAACCATTTGGTTCATTTGAGCATGTGAATATCTTCTATTACCAAAATGCTATTGAATTCTTTAAGACTTAAAACTATGTTTTCTTGGTCATGTTGCTTCCTGGATCTTATTTCCTGAATTGAGTGTTTTCATAGAGGCAAAAGAAACTACTAGTGGGTTTCCTAATAAACTTTATTTCCCTGGCCACATGTGTTCTTTATTTATGTTAGAGGTTTGGGTATATTTCTTCCACTAAAAATAAATAAATAAAGATAAGGTGATTATTTTAATTTTTAAAAAGTTATAATTAAAGGAATCTTTGAAACTAGCTTGCTAATATGGCTTGCTAACTTTTAATTGGCTATCTTTTATGTTTGCCTCCTCTTAGATAAAAATAATTTTGGGGTGAGCCAGCATAATTTTTGCTAGATGAATCACATGTATTAATTCATTTAATCCAAAAAAATTGCATTAATAGATGAGAAAAACGAAGCTTTAAGAGTTATCCACCATCCTTATGAAGTTATTTACTAAGAAACCCAGAATTTAACCTCTGGTTTGTCTGATTCCAAAGCAGGATTCCTTCTACCACATCATAAAGACTCCAATACCAAACAAAGTTATGACATCAATTTAAAATATGCAAGAGAAATAAAAAGTGTAAGATTCTTTAACAAAATCTCATCCAATTATCATAGAAAATCTATATTGGCTCATATATTAAAATGGGCCACTTGGGAGGCTGAGACAGGAAGATTGCAAGTTCAAAGCCAGTTTCAGCAACTTAGTGAGGCCCAAGACCCTGTCTCAAAATGAAACATAAAAAAGGGCTGGGGATGTGGCTCAGTGCTTAAGTGCCCCTGGGTTCAATCCCTGGTACCAAAGTAAAAAGGGAGGGGAGAGGCATTCTGGTGATTTAGTGGGCATATCTATTTCAGTTTCATTCTCCATTAGAGAGAATTTAAAGGGATCAACTCTTGTAGCAGCATGCTAGAAACACACCTCTATTTGCTACCATATTAGTGCAGAAGTTCTGTCAAAGTTATCACTAGAATGCTAGTGCTTGTGAGGTAGACAGCTAGAGCTAAAATGTTGGTGTAATGCATTAACCAATTTTATCAAACTACTTTAATTTTTTTTCTCATGCACATTATCCTTCCTTAAAACTAGAAAATATAGTATGTGTGTTTGTGATGTGTGTATGTATAGATATAAAATGTTCATATGCAATACATAAGTAACATATATAAAATAATAGATGTAGTGCATACATAATCCATGATATATACAATAGACATATAAAGACACAATCCAAAATCTGAAAAAGCATTGAGAAAAAAATCAAAAGAATGTTTGTGGGGGGAAATGAAGATAAGGCAAGGAGGAGGCAAAGCAAAAACTTTTAAATAAATACATTTTTAAATGTCTTGAAGTGATTGTCAGTCTTTACAGAGGATTCCTCTGAGGATCCCACAGGCTCTCAGTAGCTCAACTTTGAATGAATGGAACTGAGAAGCCATTAGGTAGAGAAGACACGACCTAGGAAACTGCCCACAACAGATTCAGTCCATTGGCTCCATCTTTTGGCCGATATTTCTTGAGTACTTTTTTCTATACTGGTACTGCATTCATGCTAGGAGTAGAGACATAAAAGAAATGCTATTACCTGAAGTGCCTTCAAGTTTCTCTCAAATCTGGTGGAGACTGGTAAGTTATGATAAGCACAACATACATGTACTGTAGCGTGACCACAATGCTCTGCGATTCCTACTGTGATAAGGAAGCAGTGGGTCTTGATAGCACACGGGAAGGGTGACCCAAACCCAGATTTGGTGATTCGGTGTCCGGGGGGTGAGCAAGTAGGCAAGGAAATCCTGTGAGCTCTCCGGGAAAATCAGGAAAAGGTGAATAAGCAATGGGGGAGGGAGGCAGCTCAATGAATCAGAGTCACCAGGAGCTTGGTGTTTTAAAGCTACAAAGGGAGCTGGGAATGAGGACAGTGAAAGATGCTTTGAAGAGAAGACTGGCAAAAAAGATAGACAAAGACCCCCAAAACAAGGGGGTTTGAACTGAAACCTCAAAACAATGAAAGATGTGAAACAAGAGATTACCAATCATATTTTCGCTTCTGTCTCTTTTCACAATCAATCTTTGATTTGTCTTCACTGTCCCAGATACTACTACTGACTACTGAAAAACATAATTGAAACCGCACAAGTACTTGAGAGTGCATGTATGTGTGTGTGTAGATTTTCAAAGTGCTAAAAATCTACCATTTACTCAAAAATCACTGTGTTTTTCTTATGTTGGCTTAAAGGAAAAGGAGAATTTTTGGTTTTAGAAATAAAATATGTTTTGTATCTCTGACACATAGTTCAAATTTCCATTGTTAACAACAAAAAAAGTAGCTCAGTCCCAATAGATCCTATATTCAGCTTTTAACAAGGGAGTCAGCAAGCCATCTAAAGCCAATTTCCTTGCCTCTCTGAACTCCCCATCTTCATTTATAAACAAAGAAGTGTAATTTCAAGGTCTCTTAGACCATTGCAGAAGAAAATGCATCTTAATAAACACTGAAAGTCTTTTCATTAAAAGAGTTGAATTTTTCAGCATGCACTTGTTAACTTTACAACTGTTTCTATCCTACAACCGTAAGTCTTCTTATAAGTCTTCTTATAATTAAAGAAGCTTGACAATAACAATAACAATTCTTCTAATTTTTTTTTTTTTGGTACTGGGGATTGAACTCAGGGGCACTCGACCACTGAGCCACATCCCCAGCCCTATTTTGTGTTTTATGTAGAGACAGGGTCTCACTGAGTTGCTTAGAGCCTCGCCATTGCTGAGGCTGGCTTTGAACTTGCGATTCTCCTATCTCAGCCTCCCTAAGTGCTGGGATTACAATTCTTCTAACCTTTTATGGTGAGTCTGAAGTAATGTTGTATTCTGAATAAGAGATTGATATCTTTCTCCCATGAAATACTAATTATGTCTGCAAGTCACTTTTCCTTTGCAATGTTTCCTTAAAATATCAAAATAAATTCCTTTCTTTTTTTTTGTTTTTTTGCTCTTAGAACCTAATATTTTTCATTTTATAATGTATAATAGCAGCAATTTATAATAATACTTTATGTGTGATAAACCTTTCCATCAGATTATAAATTCCATGAGGGCAGGGATAATGTTTATTTTGTTCACTTTGAATATCCAGCATTTATCACAGGGCCTGGTACATGGTAATCACTCAATAAATGCTTATTGAATTAATTTGCAAATAGTGAGTGAAATATTTATAAGTCCTAAGTAATAGGGTATGTAACTTGTCAGATTTCCATGCAAAAATAAATTAGGGAAGTCTTGGGCCACCAGGAAAAGTCACAACTCTTCTCTTTCAAGCAGAGCCATTGAGAAGTTTTTCAATTTTTTTCAATTCATTAATTTATATGCCAACCACTTTCTTTTCTTGTAGGTATGAATGTTCATTGATTTATTTAATTGGTGTGAACTTTGCAGATTAATGTTTCTTATTTCCTATAAGACTGTTCTCTTTGTTTTTTTGGGTTTTGTTGGATTGGTTTGGTTTTGCATTGTTTTGTTTTTGTGGTCTGGGGCATTAAACCCAGGGCTGCTGTTCAGCTCTTTTTTCTCTTCTTCTGCTTTTGGCTGTTCCTTTTATCTTTACTTTGCCTTGAATTTGATCTGCAACTTACTTCAATGATGGTAATAATTTATTAATATTAATTTATATATTAATAATTCATTATTGCATAACATTGTATGTGTGTCCGTGGTATTTTAAAGCTACAGAGGGAGCTGGGAATGAGGGGAGTGAAGGACCTTAGCCCTTTTTATCCCATGTGAACTTCACATTGATCTTCTAACTGGAGGAATAGAGAGATGATTACCGTGACTTTGCAGAGGGAAAAACAAGATGAACCTTTAAAAAGTGAAAGGCTTGCCATCGCAATGTGGAGGAGGGACCAGTAGCACTAGTACTGCAGAAGAGGTCTTCTGGCTCCTAAGCAGTCCTCTGAGTCTATAGCTCCAATTGCAAAATATACAGACAAGCTCACCATCATACACTCACAGGTTGATTTAAAGGAGGAGAGGAAGAGTGGAGAAGAACCGTGGCTAAAAGGACAAGTGAGTCCAAGCTGAGTGGAAATGGTTTGAGATGTCAGGGTAACACTATCCAGGAGCTAGTACTCACAAACGCTGAATTACGACTAAAGTCTAAATAAGGTACTGGAGCTAACATCCAGGTCTTTCTTATCATAGCTACATGTGATTTGCAGAGAAAACGCATTACACTGGAGAAGGAAAAAAAATGAGAGAATAGAATCAAATTTCAGTCTATTAATCTAGCTCAGGGGTCTGTATGTTTGCTTTCCCTTGGGTGCAGTTTTACTTGAATGTTAGCCTCGTGGTCCTAAGTTATTCTTTCACACAGTGTACGTAGACATAAGCCAAAAATTCGACTTCCCTACAAGGCAATTCAATCCTCAATAGAAAATTAAATGACCAATACATTTATGAGAGAATGTTTTAAACTAACTAATTAGGAAAGAAATACAAATACAATAATGGAGTTTCATTTTTCACCCGTAAATTGATAAACACTTTCAAAACATTCATTAAAGGTATAGGGGAACTGTGTTCTCAAACACAAGTGGTGGGAATAGATAAATAGGAAAAAACAGATAATCAGAGCCATCATAGATAGCAGAATGGCAATGACTATCAGAGGTCTTTAAAATAGTGGAAATTAACATTTGCCCCTACATTCTACCTAATAATTGTATCTGTTTCTGAAATAATCAGAAATGTACACAAATATTTATATGCCTGGTCATTCTCTGTTGCCATAATTATCATAGAGAAGACTTGAAAATAACCTAAGGGTTTAATAAAATGAAATTCTTAAGGAACTTGGAAATACAATTATATGATGAATATCAGGAATTATTAAAAGTAACATCAAATATACTTGTGAATATAAAATATTGAAAATATACATGTTTAAATGAAAAGGTAAGTTACCA
This sequence comes from Geosciurus inauris, assembly GCA_004024805.1. Classification (NCBI taxonomy): domain Eukaryota; kingdom Metazoa; phylum Chordata; class Mammalia; order Rodentia; family Sciuridae; genus Geosciurus; species Geosciurus inauris. The sequence goes on along the minus strand of PVHX01017099.1, from coordinate 2,454 downwards.
GACCTATATACAATAGGCTTCCAGTAATGTAATAAAAGGATAAATACATATAAACAAAAATGATTTGCTTCATATATGTGTATCAAATATTAACAGGTAACTTCTGTTAATAAGATTGTGGATGAGCAGTTATCTTTATTTTTTTATGTTTTCCAAATTTTTTAAAAATTTTTTTTTGGTACTGGGAGATTGAACTCAGGGGTACTCAGTCGAGTACCTGACCCGAATTTTTTAATATGATACGATATTTCACAGTAAAAAACTGAAATGATGAGTATTTTTTTAAAGTTTTCTCATGTTTCTCAGTAATCTATCTCTCCACATTAAGGTAATTTTGATCTCCAAAGCCTCAAGGCTAAAAGAAAGTGACTAAAATTAAGTTTATCCCTTTTAAACAATAATTCTTCATTAAATCAGTTGAAACAGATAAAGGGAAAGAGAATAAAAACTGAATAGCAGCACAAAAAAGCTCCACATACTACAGATTGCTATCATGCTGTGTCCCCAGCAGGGCGGGTATTGGAATTATAATACCTGAAGCATTGGTGAGACCTCATAAAGCTTATGTTCCAGTGACAAATAGCAAGAGTAATCAGTTCAGATTTAGCAATGAACTCAAATAAAAGTTAATTAAGACAATAGAGACTCTTTACAGGCATTTAAATGTCAAACCCATTACTAGATAATGGGAACACTAACATAAACAAGAATCAGGAAAGAAGCCTTCCGATTGGACCCACACTCCCTGGGGAGGGTATATAAGAGCCTCAAAGTGAGAGGAGACATTTGAACCTCAGAAACCTCACCTTCCTAAGAGACCCAAAGCACACCTGCCTCCCAACACCATGGCCTGCTGTATCGCCCGCTGCTGCAGCGTCCCCACCGGCCCTGCCACCACCATCTGCTCCTCAGACAAGTCCTGCCGCTGTGGGGTCTGCCTGCCCAGCACCTGTCCACACACCATCTGGCAACTGGAGCCCACCTGCTGTGACAACTGCCCCCCACCCTGCCACATCCCTCAGCCTTGTGTGCCCAGCTGCTTCCTGCTCAACTCCTGCTATCCCACCCCAGATCTGGAGACCCTCAACCTCACCACCTACACTCAGCCCTGCTCCTGTGACCCCTGTGTCCCAAGATGCTGCTGACCGGTGGCCCCTCTGCTCAGTGCCTGTCATTGAAAGAGTCAACCCAGAAGCTTTAGCATCCACCTGTCTCAGCACCTGCAACTAGCTCACTGTGCTTTAAAAACTGGAACAGGGGTGGTACTATCACTGATGACACTGCCACCCCCACCCCCACCAAAAAAAAAAAGAAGCCAAAAGACTTTCAGTGACCATGTACCTAACATCCAGAGTTTGAATAGGTGGAAACCTACAGCTTCCCAAAGTTGTGTGATTCCTCCATATTGAAATGGACCTTTCCTTGAGTGTTTACCAATTCTGTTTCCCGTCTTGGGTGGTGTCTTTCTGCAAATAGAAGAACTTCCTTATGATCATGCTAATAAAGTTTTTGTCTCTGGCATAGCACAAATGTCTATCATTTACTTTTGTTTCTTTCTGTGAATTTATTGCATGTGTTTCCCAACTCCCAGTGTTGGAATTTGAAGAAAAACTGGGAACAGCAGTCAAACCTAAAATGCTGGTAGTAGAGTTTTTGTTGTTCTTGCTATTTTAAGAAAACTAAAGGGGGGCGGTGCCAAGATGGCGGCCTAGACAGTCCACTCTGCGCTAGGCTCTCAAGGACCAGGGCTGGAAGTGGTGGAGGCGCCGTTTTCCAGCCAGCTTCCTGGCATCATTCTGCAGCTCAACATCCCACGCAGGAATTTCGCTCGTGTATGTGTGAGTACAGGATCACCGGGAGGCAGCGGTAGCCGGGAGGCGTGGCTTCGGCGCCGGCCGGAGAAACGCAGTTGCAGCCCGGGCCTCGGCCCAGGGCTCCGGCTATCCGAGACTGAGACTGGAAGTAGCGGGGTGCCATCTTCCAACCAGCTTTTTGGCAGCTCTCTGCGCCTTGCGGCCCCACGCAAGAGTCTCCCTTGTGTGTGTGAGCGCAGGGCAACCGGGAGGCAGCGGTAGCCGGGAGGCGTGGCTTCGGCGCCCACCGGTGGAGTGCAGTTGTGGTGGGGGATCCGGCCCAGGGCTTCAGCCCGGAGTTTACCCCGGGTGTGCTGGGCCTGCTTCCGCACAGGGTGCCTAGCCCCAGTGCCCACCCAACTGCGAGAGACCACTAGCAGTTGCTTCTGTGGACTGACTGTCTCCTGAGCGGAACCCCAGCTATTGTTCTTTGTGGACCACCTTCTAACACAGCAGAACTTCCTACACACCAGGGGGCGCAGGTGCACACCTGGGAGCAAACCTTGGACACGGTGGAACAGCGACTCCACCAGCGGCCCAGAGTTTCACCTTGGCCTGGGACCAGTACCAAGGATACCAGCCGGGAAAGTCCAGCAAACAA
>PVHX01017098.1:0-41156 GCA_004024805.1 Geosciurus inauris | reverse complement strand
CAGCACTTGTGGCTCCGGGGCCCTCTTCTGCTGATAGCTCTTCCCTCCTGGGTTCCACTCTGTTGGTGGCAGGTGTGATAGACTTAGTAATATGAATTACATTGCTTTTAGGCTTCGTGATATTTTTACATACAATTACTTCATTTAATTCTCAAAATAGCATTGGGAAATAAGAGTAGGTTTGTTCCCATTTAGCACTTGGAAAATCTGAACCTGGAGCTATGTGCCTGACTGCTAGGATTGTCCACTTCTTGCGAGGTCCAAGACCCAGGTGGCCTGATCCCTCCGTGTGTTAGCTCCCTGCATCCAGGCAGGGTGTCCTACAGGCTCGGATGCACACCCAGGGCTCTAACGCCTACAAACAAAGCTTTCCTGAGGTTCACCTTCATGCCATTTGCACCCAAGATGAGGCCCAATATAAAAACGATGCCGTCTTCTCTAGAAGTCCTTTAGTCTCCATCTAAAGGAAACGTCCATCAAGGTTTCCAGAGGGGTTTCTTTTTTCTTTTGTTCTTTTTGTCTTTGCATAAGTCATAATTTAGTTTACCTCCTCCAGATCATATTCAACTGATTAATAAGTAGAGAGATGTGGGGAGCAGCTCCTAGATATTCCCAGAGCACCGGAGGGTGGCCACCAGCCTTGTCAGAGCTTTTCCTTGATCATGGTTCCTCGTGTCCCCAGGAGCACTTCAGGAAGCATGCAACCCCCTCCCCTTCCCCCAGCAGCAGCTTCTAGTTAACCACATTTATATTCCAGTTATGGTCCCTCCACACTGCTACCTACACAATGATTGACCATGAATCTTAGAACTTCCCAAGCCATTTCATGTCTCTCAGGCTTCAGTTGCCACATCTGGAATAAATAGTGCCCTTTGCACAGATACAAGCTGTGAAATCATGTCAACCTGAGACAGAATCCTAGCCTTGGCCCTCTGTATCTCATAAGACAAGGTACCTATCCAATCACTCAAGCGAAGCTCCCTTCCTCTCTGCTGCCATCCTGCAAGTTATTCCTGCATGTTTCAAGGTAAGACCAAGAGCGTAGAATGCTTCAACCTAGTAAATGGGGATTATTCATGCTGGCTATTCAAGCTGGGTTGCGTTGACCCTCATCCACACAGTCCCTCTAAAGGCAGATGCTTCTGAAGAGTTGTCCATCAAAGAACATCTGGACTGTGCCCCTTGACCCTTGAGAGCTGACAGCTAGTTTACTGTCAATATCTCAATCATTGCTGTTGACAGCTGTCTCATCTGGGAAGCTTGAAAATTCTTCAAATTTGTTAGACATTTCTGTCTTAAAACGTTTTCAAAGATATACTAAATATGATATGGTTTATCATCACACAGAAAGGGTCTGTGATGGCGAGAAGACAGCCAGCATGACCACCGTCTTCCCTATCAGTTGAAGCTTACCTAATTAGCAGCACACAGTACAGAGCAAGAGAAGTGTTAGCATTGTGTCGAGTTACTCAAGGTCAAGAGTAGGAGGGAAAGTACATAGTTTGAAACAAGTACAGAACTAATTCATTTTTCTTTTACTCTGCTTAGTTTTTCTTTGTAGTTTCATCACTCTTTGATGGTCTGTCTATTAAATATATTCTAGTACATATGCATTTTTTCATTTGTTTCCTGTTTCCTCTTTGTGAAAGTGTGCTCCATGAAGACCGAAACTGTATATCATGGAGATGTTCAATGCATATTTATTTTATTTCAAGGTGTAGCATAGTCAAGGTAATTTCAAGGGCAGGAGAGTAGTAGGAAGGTCAGGAAATTTGTGCTTCCTTCTGACTTTGCTGCCCAGTAATGACATTCTTGTCATTCACAAAATTGGCAAAAATAAGGACCAGTTGTGTGGGATTCAGGCATGCATCGGAATCATCCTAAGAGTTTCCAGAATGCAGATTTGTGGGCTCCCCTCCTAGGGGTTCTGATTCAGTAAGTCTGGGGAGGAGATCCAAGGACTTGCATTTCTCACAAGCCCCCTGGAAATGCTGATGCTACCAATCTGGGGAGTACATTTTAAGAATCACTGGCCTAGAATACATCTAAATTACTATAAGCCTTAATGGTTTGTGATTGAGAATAACAGTGGTCATTATCAATAGCCTGCCAGCAAAACTAGGTAACTTGGCACTTCTGATAATGAACAGCAAGACTGAGTGTGCCCGTGGTATATCCGTCAGCATCTTTTGACGAGGTCTGCATAAAGGTTTATGTGAATTCAGTATTGATCCCCTGATGGACTTCATTGGCTAGTGTTTACATTTTAGAAATTTATAGAGATATAACGATAATTGGATTCCTGAATAAGCTTGTCATTTGACATAATGACTTTATATAATAACCAGCCCAATGGTGTGAGTCTCGGATTAATTGAACCAAAATGCATTCGACTAATGTAGCTTATTCCTAGTCAGGGTATCAGTTGCAATATTTATGTTTCTTATCTATTATTCTGCTGGACTCATGTGTTCTAAAGGAAGTAATCCTGTTTTCCTGCTTAATAAATATGGGGTAAGCTTATTAATCACACTGAGATTGATGTAGCACTGAGTGCAGCCTCTCCAAAGCACCTTTGCATTGAGTGTTTGACCCTTTCACATCATTAAAATTTGGGATAGGGCAAAATTTAACATATGGCCCAAATCTAAAAATAGAAATAACGTATTTCTGAAAAAAAATTAAATATTTTATTCAGTTGCTTTCCAATAAAAATTTCTAGGTAGCAAAGCCATCTAAGGTAACACAAAACTATTTTCTAAACTGTGTGGATATTATTAATGACATAATTTATTCTACTAGCTATAAATACAACAAGCAATTCTCTTTGGCTGGAGTTTTGCCAGACTTTAAGACTTCAAAGAGCTCAAATAAGGCAGATGTTTAACTGGGTAGAATACAATGTTGGTTTGAAATCTTAAAAGAGACATGAAGAATTATGAATAAAAAGTAAGCAGTAAAACACAAAATTTATTTTTCTTTTAAGTATTAATTTAAATACACAAACATATAAACACATTTAGCTTCCAAGACCAAATAATTAATAATAAATATAAATTGCTATGATATTTTCCCCTTACTAATTGTTTGAAAGGACTCACCATTCAAATTACTTTTCTTATGGTTTATTTGCATTTTTGGATCCTAAGAATTTTGGATCCTAAGAATTTAGCTAAACCTGCAAACTGGTAGTCAAAATTTCAAGAGAATTGCTTGTTAACTGACCAGTCTCAAACATTATCACATGTTTGCTTTGTATTCTGTAGGATTTATTTGAGAGGGGATCAATTCAGAAGCATATGGCCTATCTCTTCAGTACTATGGTTGTGGAACACGGAATGAAGACCACACAGAAACAGGTTCAATCAAAATTATGGCAACACCTATTTTGCATGCAACTATGGGTATTTCAAAGAGGACCACATGGACTTCATACTGGACGGGCTGTTTCATCAGCATCCTCACCTTTTGGACCGCGACTTCTCATCGCTCATGACTGTCTTGTCACCTCTCTGTGGCGTCAAGAACACCTTCCGACCCTTGTCCTTCTGTCCTTCTGGATAAGGACATATGGGGAGGTGCTCATGAACTTTCACCCCCTGAGATGAAAATACTTCCCCTGGTGATGAGCTGATGTCTCAACAGTATATAAGCTTCCGTCGTAAGCTGCAGAGCAGGAATGGTAGTTCTTTATGTGCCCTGCAATTCCTGCTCACCACAGCACTTAATCATCGTAATTGCTAGCGAGCGGGTTTCAAGCCTCTGCATAAGCCTTCATTTCATACAGTGAAATTGCATTAAGCCTGGTTTGCTCAGAAGTGCTGCCTTTGCTTCGCAGTGCAAGGACTCCGCTTTCTTTTCTGGGAAGAAACTTAATGTCAACTCTTCCCCTATTGCTAACTCCATGTTTAAATTTTATGTGGACCTGCAGATACTACCTTTGGTGGACACCCCTCCCAAAGTCAGAATCAAAGCACACTGGACACACAGCCCCAGGACAGAGTGGCAGTCGTCAGTACCTGCATCAGCAGAGCAGGCAAGCCTGGGTGTTAATAGGAGCAGATGCGACCTAGGATTTCCTGAGAAAGGCTAAGAAGTAGTGGTTGGAGGTTGAAGTGCTTTGGTCCTGAATCTCATTCTCTAAGGCATCATTTTGGTCAAAGGTGAAGATAGAAGTCACAGTAACCAGAATCTCATCCCAAAGTGTTCACAAGAGCATACATGAACACAGATAAATAACAATTTTGTGAGTGTGCATTGCTCATTTTCTAGTGTATAGGCTTCAAAACTATGGACGTCCATTCAATGTGTAATGATTTTCTTAGGATCTCTTTAAAAAGTCTCTTGATTTTATTTAAAATCAGAATTAAAAGGAATAACTGAACTTTATATATATATGTATATATTATCATTATAGGTCTATCATCATGTCAGTAAATGGATGAATTTCACTATTTGTTAATATAATTAAAAAGAAATTTTCTAAACCTGAAAAAAGAAATTTCATGTTTGCTTGGGTAATCGATCTGCTTGGAAATCATAAGTGCATTTTGGGATAATGCATTAGGAAATTAAAAGTCATGCACTTATTGGTTGTCTGGATGAAAACAATCTCTAAACCAGACTCCTCAAGTCCTGTGAACCAACCTTCATACTCAAAGCTGAGACAGTAGAAAACACCATCTCCCCCAGGTCCTTCTTCTCTTTGGATGGTTCTCTTTTGGGGATCTGCTGCTCCAGAAAAACAACCTCAAGAATGTTGTTTTTGGGAAAAGACAATCCCTTTTCTGGAAGTAGCATTGTGTTCAGTTAGCTGGATGACTTTTGCTTTACATGCAAGCCAAATTCATGTGAGGCAGATAAATAAGGTGCAGTTTGTATAATTCAAACCAACATGCTGTTTTGGATCTTACAGCACCTTTTCTGGGCTGTGGGTCACAGCGCTTTCTTGTATAGATGGTGGCTGCTCACTAAATCCCTCCTTTGAAGTTTCCTTCATTAGATTTTCAAGAGTGAGCAAAGTCATTTTGTTTTTCTGCTTGGTGCGTTTTCACAGTCCTGCATTTGATATATTACCTTCCTATTGCAGGCTCTTTTGAATTTTATTTGTGGAGAATCTTCTCAATACCACATAAAATGCATTTTTATTTTTCCTTTATTCACTACGCAATCACTGGGAAACCTTTTTCAAATATTATCAAATATCTGTAGTATTGCTAGGACATTAAGAAGGGAACATTTCATAATATCACTGCTATAGCTACCAAACTTACATGGACTTCTCTAGAAATTTTAATCTGGCAACATACTCACTTTAGCATTCAGCAATTATTACAGTTAAGTAAAATACTGCTGAGATGTGTAAGGTGAAAAGGAAGTCTTCATAATCAGATAAGTCTGTACAAAATATTATGTGTAACATTATGAAACCAACCAAACTCCTTATGAAGAATTTGAATACTTTCATAGATTTTCTTTGATAGCTACTAATTATCAGGTCTTTCTTCCTTAGTGTTATTAGTGATAAGAGCCAACAGTTTTTTACATAATTTTCTACTTTCCTTGGTTTAAATTTTTATAGAAAAAAATGTGACTGTTTTAATTTTTCTTTAAGGGGAAGTCAATTTTTTTTTTTTTAAATTTGATAGCAGATTGATATCCTTAACAAGTGTTTATTTGTTGTAGCACTTTTCACAGGGGAGAAGGGCACAGTTCCTGCCCTGGGGGAGCTTAGACGTTGGTGCAGGCATGGTGTGTGCTGGGGCAGCTCTAGAGGGGAGACCAGGGGCAGGCGGGGGCGGGGGAGCCAGGGCATCAGCATGGTGCCTCGTGGAGCGCCTCTTGGAGGAGGTCACGGTGCACAGCAGGGGCAGAGCACCTGACCTTTCTCCCCTTCCATCCCTAATGTATTACTTATGCGTTGACATGAGCTAGGAGAATAGCTTCTTCTAAAAGAACTACTTTTTCCACTTAAAATGCTGGTGCAACGATACTTATTATGTGTCCCTAGATTAGGTAAAGGGACTTGGGTGAAGCCCCCGGGGCAAGGGAAGAGCACGCAGAAGGGTGCTGATCTGAGGAAGGACCGACCTTGGGCGGTCCAGAGATCAGCGGGACAGGTATGGGCAGGCCAGCGGCACAGGGCGCGGGCGAGAGAGGGGTGGGGGCGAGCGCAGACCGAGGGCAGAGCCCGCAGAGGCTCGGACAAGCAGGGCTACAAAGCGCAGGGGCCCTGCGTGGGTCTGCATGGGCGCCCTCAGGCGCTCCCTGGGCGGTCCACCAGCGCGCCCCCTGCAGGGCAGAGGCAGCATCGCCGCGCGTCTTGGGAGGAAGCTGCAGCAGGAGATGAGACTCTTGCAATCCACAGTGTCGCAGGCCCTGATATACCACCTGGAAGTAGAACCGCACGTGGAAAGTGACTCACGTTCACCCCACTGCTCCCGAGTAATAGCAAAACAGAACAAAACACCAGGGAGTAACCCAAGCCCCTGACGAGGGGTGTCAATTCCATCTAGCCTGCTGGGGCATGTGGCTGGAGTACCACGCAGCCCTGCACAAGGTGCCGTCAGAGCATCATGGGGACTGGTGCCCAGGAGAGTGCTGATTAGAGCAAGACCGAAAGGGAAATGAAACCAAGCAAGAAGGCGGGCATATGCTGCCATCAACACCACACCATCTTATCAAACACATCTTACAGTTTATCTTTGTAGAGGTCATACGTTATCTTAACCACAAATATATGCAGTCTAAAGTAAGTTTAAAGTAGTAAGTCGTGTAAACAAATAGATTTGGAGAATTTATAATATTTAGTTATGTAGTCTAAAAGGTGCACCCGATGCTATGTTTTAATTAGAAACTGTCACTTTCCTCCTTTGTCTTTGTGATATAAACCCTGCTGAAATAGTTCCATCTCTAGAGCTCTCCCTTAGGTGGCAAAGAAGGAGTAGTAAGCTCATCACAGTAATTTACTTCCTCTTTGTAGTTACTTTCCTGTGCAGACAAGAATGTTGACATGACAAAATTAGAACCCACAAACTGGAAAGAATAGTCTATCACATAAATTCCCTCCCTGATTGAAAATTAAATAAGGCTTGTAATGAAAAATCATTGTTTCTCTTTCTACAACTTCTTGTTTGGAAAGTGAATGTGATGCCTTGAGCATTGGCAGCAGTGTTGTGAACACTGGTAAGAAGACAGAAAAGAAACAGCTCAGGATGGTAGGATGCAGACCCAGCAGGACCTTGGGTCCCAACAACACTGAGGAGCTGAACCACCAGGAGCAGCCAACTGATCAGGCCTTTTCATATGAGGGAAAAAAATAAAACCAAGCCAAACAAAACTATTGTTGCAAGCTACGTGCAGTGAGTTATTACATTTGCTTGTAACAAAACAACCAAAGTCCAGGAGCAAAATAACTTGGTGGGATTTTAATGACCATTTTCCTTTGGCACTCTGGGAGAATTTCCCATAGACATGGAGAAGATGTGCTTGAGAAAGAAAGAATATTATAAACAATTTACTTGCTATGCTGCAGATGGGGTTAGGTTCTATTTTCTGATAATGATTCCCAAGATGTTATTTTCCTTGTTATCAAGCAATGCCTGAGATGCTCTGTTTCCTTGACAGCCTTCATCTCAGGCTGGTGTGCTGCTCTCCCAGGTTTGGGCCTGCAACTCAAATACTGTTTGCAAAGAAAATACCTGTTTGCAAAGAATCAAAGGTAGCTGCATGGTGGCACATGCCTGTAGAAACCCAGAGACTTGGGAAGATGAGGCAGGAGCCAGACTCAGCCACATAGCAAGAACCTGTCTCAAAAACAAACAAACAAACAAACAAAAACATGGGCCCCTATGTTCAATCCTCAGTACCAAAGAACAAAAAAACAGAGGTAAAACTTAAATGGACTTTCTTAATCTATAAATGAATATTTCTTAACAAACACAAAAACAAAGTTCCTACTATGTAACTGCTAAAAGCCACTTAATGAGAACCTAGCATTCCCCAGCACAGAGGTGAGCCCACAGGTGCTGGAGCCCATCACACAAGGCCAGCATGGGTAGCTGGGAAACCAGAGATGAAGCAGTAATTCTGAGAACTTCAGTCTTGAGGTGCGTGACGGTATTAGTCTCATATCACTGCTTTAACAAATCATCACAAACTCAGTCTTAAGACAACTTTATTCTCTTGTCACTGCTGAGGCAAAATGTGGAGTGGTTTCTCTGGACAGAAATCCAGGTGTCAGCAGGGCTGTGCTTCTGGGGCCTCTCGGGGAGAATGTGCTCTTCCTTGCCTGCTCTGGAGACTGTCCTCTGTAGCTGGCTCACGGTCCTGGTCTTGTCACACGCTTCTTTATTCCCCTTCTGTGTCCCCATCACCTTCTTCCTTTATTGTAGGCCTTTTTTAAGGCCACTTATGAGTGTATCTAGGGCACTTCTGGGTAATTCAGGATCACCTCATAATCTCAATATCCTCGAATTAGTCATGTCTACAAGGTCCCTTTTGCCATGTGAAGCAGCACGTATGCAGATTTCAGAGATGGGGTGTGAATTTCTTGGGGCCATTATTCAGCCTACCACAATAGCTTCAGGGATTAAAGAAAAACAATGCTGACCCATTGAATTCATATTGTGTTCCAATCATTATTTAAGGTCTTGAAAACAGGAAAAAAATGAATAGAAGAATACACATTGCCTGTTAATCCTGATCCTTTTGTGCAATAAGTACTCTAATTATTCTCAATTGGCGATGAAGATACAAAAAAAAGCACAGAGATGTTAAGTAACTACCCAATCTCATGATGCTCCTATGTAACAGTAACATGGTCCCAAGCAAATCGCCATACGTGCCACCCTTGACCTCTTGGGGCTCCATCTCATGGGTGCTGGAAGGGTGTGATAGAACTAGGTGCCCCCACATTCCTCTCAAGTTCCAGCATCCAGGGCTCCTTCCCACCCGGGATGTAAGTGCATTTTGCCTGATGAGAAAAACTCCAGTGGTGTTTTTGTGGCAACAAAACCATTAGGTGGACATTTCAAAAGTCACGAATTGAGTGGACTGGAAAGAGCTGGAAAGAGCACAGTGTAGGAAGACATCACGTGTTTCTTGGACAGACTTGGTCGCAAGGGTGCTGAAGGCTCACTGTGCTGTCCATGCTCAAGGCCCCCGCAGGCACCCAGCTGTCCCTCTTCTGTTGAAAGGGAAACCCAGGTGGTTTGGCATTTGAGGAAATGATTGGGCTCAGGTGTGTCTGTTTCCAGAGGAGTCTGGTGTGTGAGCCTGCGGACTGAGTGGGGAAGGTGCCCCCTTGGTGTGGGTGGGCACCAGCAGATTGGATGGGAGCTGGATGGAGCAGGAGGGGGCAGGAAGGGTGAATAGAGACTCTCGCACATCCCCTTCTGTCAGAGGGCAGAACTCTAGGTTCTAGGGCCTGTGGACCCTGGGACATGTGCCAGTGACACTTGGGCTCGTGAGCCTTCAGCCTCAGATGGAAAGGCCACTACCTGCTCCCTAATGTTTTAATGGCCTTTGGACTCGACTGAGCAAGACTATCAGCACCCCTGTTTCTCCAGCTTTCAGGTGGCTTTTTGTGGGACTTCTCAGCCTCCTCAATTAGTCCTTGTATTTCTCATGTGTGTGTGTGTGTGTGTGCACGTGTGTGTATGTGTACGCGCGTGCGTGCACATGCATGTATGTATAAATGTGTGTGCATGTATGTATATGTGTGTGTGTATATATATATATGTATCTTTATCTATCTATCTATCTATTTATCTATCTCCTATCATTCCTGTCTCTCTGGCAACCCTGACTCAACTATGGTAGTGACATTTCTAAAGTAGGCAGAGGATTCAAGAGCTCAGGGGTGGATTCAGAGAGACCAGGTTAAATGATGGGCATGTGATATGAATCACTGTAAAATAAGAGGTCTCATGCTTTTCAGAGGTCACTTATATAAATTTAAAAGAAAATAAAAGCTATCATTCTGAAACTGTTATAGAACCAACACAGAAAATGTCTGTAGCAAATATGCACATGAACCTTCTTTCCAAAATTACCAGTTCTGACAAAATCACGTAGCACAGCTTTCTGCGTTGAAGGAACCCACTCGATGTGTACAGATGGAGGACATGGGGTGAATCATGTTTAATAATAGTACTTAATATCTTTCCCAGAAACATAATGGGTAATTTCTGGAGCATAAGTGATTTCTGAAAAGAGGAACTAAACAGAGGCAGCATGAATGTAGAATGATTTGGCTCCTTTGTTAAAAGTAATTTGGAAATACAGTCAGGAAGAGCAGAAACTAATTGTGATTTACAAAAAAATTTAAATCTCATTTAATGAGAAGCCATTTGGTAAGTAGAGTATCTAAAAGAAAATGTTAAAATACTTTGAAATTGAGGAATTCCATAGACTAGTGGCTGGCTGTAGACTTCTTTTTTTTTTTTTTTTTTTTTTTAAAGTTTCAATGCAATGGAAAAAGGAAGCCAAATTGAATGTTCCCTATTTTTATGACTTCATAGAGAATACCAAAATTTTAAAAGAAATCTAAAAATAGTAAAAAATAACTCCATAAAGAGAAGCTGAATGGCAAACGTTTCTTTCCTGCTGATTTCAATTTGTTGCCTTAAAATCGTGTGTGCTGAGAACTGATCCCACCCCTTGAAAGACAGCTATGACAATTACTTTTATTTGTTTTTTATATTAAAGTCAAATGGCTTGGAGAATCAAGTTGTGTGGTTAAATTGAGAGGGTTTCCAGCTGATGGCATCTGAGACCAGACCCGCTGAAGTGTGAGATAACTCTAATGGAAGATGTCGGTCATGGTCATCCAGGACACCCGAGAAACAGCTTGCTCTCAGGAGAGAGCCGCACCTCGGGTTTATCGGGCCAACTCTCCCTACGTGGCAAAGCAGGTGGAGTCCTCTGAGACTGGATTCTGCATTTAAGTCCACTGCCTTTATATCCCATGGCAAAAACTTGCCATAGTAGTTTCATTATTGAATTAGCTACCTAGGGACTTTGTATGACCTTAGATGCTCATCAGGAAAATATGGGCCAAATGTGAACAATGACAAAGGAAAACCACACCTTCCTTTGTATGTGGCAGTCGATGGAGAAGCTCTTCATTCTGGCTCCCACTTTTCCCCAAGAATTTCTATTTCAGTGATTTCAGAGTGATACACGCTTTCCATCGCCCAGGGGCTGGACTCTGGGTCACCATCAGGTTAGAGTTAATGATGTCATTTACTTACCAAATAAGCTTAGATGTCTCCCAATTTAATGTATAGGATCTCCCTTCTCATCAAGTTCTCAGCAGATTTCTTCAGTCAACTTCTTAAAAAATATGAATTTCTAACTTTGTGCAATTTTAATAAAATATGAAAAAAAAAAAACAATTTAAAGGAATTTAAACCGTCCAGCGAAGAAGTATTTCCTTTTGGCTCACAATTCTGATTTCTTGTTTTTGGTTAGTACATTAGTGATCATAGTAATACTTGGGGGAAATAACAAAAATGGTGATAGTAAAAGTGAATGTAAGTTGTTATGTCTGAGGGTTGTCGTTACATGAAATTTTGTTTATCAGCCTATGACTTGCTAAAAAAAATTTTAGTTCTATTTTGTACATTAATAAACAGATGGCACCACAGTCAAGCTTCCACCCACAGTTGCCCAGGGAGTACCTGGCAGAAAATCCCAGCAAAGGGGTGTCATCCTCAAAACCACCCTTCTGCTACCCAGGGTAACAGCTCAAATGAGATGAAGCTGAAGAGCTCCTTATAAAGTGAAATGCTCATCTCCCTAAACTGCAAACTTAACTGGCAATAAGGAGGACATCTATTTCTAAATTTTATAATAATAATTGCATAAGATTATTGTCTTGATTTATTTAAGAGATTCCAAAATTACCCCAAAGAGAAAACAAAAATTTTTTCCTCCTAAAATCTGACAAAATCAACTTCTGGTACTTTTGAGAAACTAAAGTTTCATAGAGGTTTGAAAATATATTCTAATGTGCAAATGCTATACAGTGAATGCAGCTACTTTTTAAATTAAAATGATTTTAAATGATTACACTGCATTATTAATGCATTACTATTAATATTACATTGCACACAACATGTAAGCATTGTAAAATAAAAAATAGTTACAGAAAACTGTACATACACACAGGTAACCATTACAAAATAAAATGTAGATACAGAAAACTATACTTACATACATGTAACCATTGTAAAATAAAACATAGACACAGAAAACTGCACAAAACCAAAGTATAGCTTAGTGAATTATTTTAAGTTTTTATAAACTGGGTGGTTCTTTGGCCCTTATAACTTTCATGCACCACCAGTAACAGAACTTTGCCCTCCACCCGAGAGGCCCCTTTCTGACATAGCCGGCTCCCTCCCTCCCAAACGACCCTTCTCCTGACTTTGACTGTAATGTTAAAATATGTAGTCAAGAGTCTCTGAATTCTTTTAATATAAAGTGAAATTAAATATCCATTTAATACAAGTACAAATAGATCTGTGTAAGTTAGAATCGTCTTTATACCTCTCTATCTAATCTATCTTGTTTTGTTACAGTGCTGGGCAAGTGTTCCACCACTCAGCTATCCTAGAGAAGAATTCCCAGAACATCATATATATGCTTCCAATTTAAGTTTGAAACTATAAGCTCCTCTATCATTAGGAGCGATCTCTGTCTATTTAGACACAGAGCTCCTTTCTTCCTGTGAATCTCAGTTCCTAAGAACACAGGAAATGGTAAAATTAGAAGGTCATATAATCACACATTTTCCTGCACCACACCCATCATGGTCTAACACTAACAGCACCGGAACTGCCAGCCCTGATTTTGGTCATGAACGCACAGTTTTCTCAAACATGTTCCCCTTATTTCCATCCATTAAAAATGCATGAACTTTATCTACATTGTCAAGTGAAGCTCTGTTTATACATTTTCTCTCTTTCTCTCTTCTAAGTCTCATTATACGGCTGTTTAAGTAATTATATACCTTGACTGATAGTTTGTTTCTTTGGATATCTTAAAAATGCTTGTCCATTTTCTTTTGGAATAGTATGCTGTGGTATAAAAGTTAGACAATCTGAATTTCTCACACTTAACGTTCATATGCCTCCAAACACAGATGCTTAAAGAATTTTTATTTTCTTTGAAGTCTAGTAATTTTAACAGAAAATCTTATGATGTTGGCCATTTTGAATTGATTTCTATTTATTGTTGTGAATTTTATTTCAAACAATAAGAAATCATTATTTTGTTTAAAAATAATTTTTATTTTGGAGTCATTTTATAAACTAATTTTTACTATTTGCTTTCTTTTTTGTTAACGTTTCAAAACATCCTATTATTCATATGTTGGACTTTTCTTTGACTATCTTCAATGTTTGACACTTTGTAATATTTTTATCTCTTTATTGCATTTTTATTTTTCCTTTTGCCTCCTCTTTCTCATAAGACAGTGTCTGTTTTATTTTTTTCTTGTGTTCTTTTAGTTTTTACTTTAAGAGCAGTTTCTCCTTTTATTTCTAATTCTGTGGTTCTGTCACCTAAGTTTTCTAATACGAATTTAAATTGTTTCTTCATGTCTTACGTTATTTTATAACTCCTATTTTGAAGTAGAGGATTAAATTTTTACTTTTTAGCCCTGATTTTCATAGGTTTCAGGCTTGATGCTTTTCTATTGTTTATTAGTTGTGCTAATTTAGTTTCCAGAAGCTGTTTAAGGAAATGGCTCAGCAACTGCTTAACTGCATAGAGATGACTGCTAAGTTTTTTATGTGGGGTTAAAAATCCTTGGTGGCTTGATTTCTAAAGTTTCCTGGCTCCAGCATTTTTCCTTTTCTTCATTCCTTTATTTCTTCAGTGCTTTTTGTCATTTCCAGTAAAATATCCTATAAGAATGCAATGTTCCTAAAATCTCCATTAATACATGCCTGCATGAAAAGTGATAATATTCACCCACATGAGAGTCAGAGTTCAGTGGAAACCCATGTTCTTGCCTGGCATTCCAGGGGTGGCCCCTGTTGCCATTAGCTTAGTGGTTACCAACAACTGCATGATGACGATGCCCAGCACCTCCAGCCAGCAGGACTTCTGCTGTCTGTTCTCTGCTGATGGACGTGTGAGCTCTCTAGAGCTCATAGGAGGCAACCTGTGTTACTTTTGTGTGCTATCACCTGCCTTAATAAACATTTGGCAAAAGAATGAATTAAAGGGAGAAATGAATGTAAGACTTAGTGATAGGCTTTGTAAGCAAGTAAAAGGATGCTCCAACGTGTAACTAGGGAGAATAAACTCTGCCATACTACTTAGAGCAGCAAGTAGAAAATAGAGTCAGATAAGAAGAAGGAGATATGCCAGTTCGAAAGAGGGTAACATCATATGCCACTGGGCACCAGAAGTAGAGGATGACCTATCTGCAGACATTTGCAATAATAGGTTCTTATTTTAAATATACTCTGTATATTTGTTAAAGATTAATATGTTAAAAATTATTTCCTGCTGGCTCTGACAAAATAGAAGATCCCTGCCTCTGTTTTGTTTATATTCGGCCTTAATGTATCAGAGTGTTTTGTAAAGGTTAATCCCATTTCAAGATGCCATTTCAACCTGAGGCAATTTCCCGACCACTTCATAGGTTTTCTGAGTGAAAATAAAAAAGCTGCTTTTAATAGGAAGCCAGGTATATGAGACATGGTGTATCTACAGTATATGGTGATGCCAGATAAATGGAATAAGAATGAAGAAATTTAAAAATAGAGCAACTGATGACTGATGTGACCCCTTTTGCTTGTTTCATGATTGTCCCATCTGGTCTCCTTTTCCATGGGCAACGTTACCAGACTCCAGCGGCGGCGGCATTTCACTTCCATAGAAAGGGTGAAGCCCTTTTCTTGATGCCAACAAGTAACTAATTTTTGGTTAGTGAGCAGTGCTATCTACTTGGGGTAGATTTTGTGCAGCTGTAAATTACTGATTTCTGATTCTTTCATGATAAATACAGGTCATTTTGTAAGTAAGGCAAGAATTGGAAATAATTCCAATGAGATTGCTAGATTGATAGGTGCAGTTTGCAGAGAAAGCAATTGTCATTGCACAACTGAGTCAGGTTATCCATTATGAGCTATTTTCAGGAGTCTTACTTAAAAAAAACCCTTCAGTGAGACTCATGATGCTTCTTCTCCATACTTTTCTCTTTATTCAGGACATCTTCCTGAGGGGTATCATGTGACATCAGAGAGCGTCAGTGTTCTGAGTGACTCAAAAAACAGGCATAAGAGGGTGGCGAGCGGGTGCCACCCGGAGCCTCGTGGCCACCCAGAGCATGCGATTCTGTGGCTCCCCCTGTACACTTGTCCAGCAAGTGGACACATATGCGCTCAATGGGCACACTTCCTAAACCACTCTTAGTGGGGGATTGCCAGGGAGCTTAGTCCTTCTATGAGCTTCAGTTAGCAGCAGGACTGATGTCTTTTTTTTTTTTTTTTTAACTTGCAGATGGACACAATACCTTTTATTTATTTATTTATTTTTATGTGGTGCTGAGGATCGAACCCAGTGTCTCACATGTGCTAGGCGAACGCTCTGCCACTGAGCCACAGCCCCAGGCCAGGCCTGATGTCTGTTGAAGTTGATTTGTGCTCTACATTGTGCAGAAAACTCTCCACTTTTAAGGATACCTGTGTTGAAACTTGCCAAACCTCCCAGAATTACAAAATGCTGTGAAGACGGGTGGTCTTATGTGCTTAGAAGGCTCATCTGCAGGTGAAAGTTGAGAGACAGAAATGGCTGTCCTTTTGGCCAGATCCATGTGTTAGACATTCGTAGATTTAGAAATTAATTAAAATTGGGAAGTGGGCAAGGGACACTGTTCATATCACTGCAGACACAGTCTCAGCAGCAATTTTTCATTGTGTGAAACAGCAGAACTGAGGGATAGAGAAAGTGCTTGTGCATGTGGACCCTAGAGAATTCCTACAAAGCAAGCCAGGCTCATTTGTGTGTTTCCAGGCCTTTCTCAGGCTTTTGCATGCTCTTAACATCCTATTCCTAAGCTCACCTTGAAGTCACAGAAGCTGCTGGGAGCCATCTCTACCTAATCCAATAATTGGGACTCTGGCCACAGCCAGCTTTTTCTGCACTGTCTGCTGCCCAGATAATTGCTGTGGCATTTCATCTCTCTGTCCTCTGAAGGAAACGCTCAGGCAGAAAGCTTATTCTTCTAGAAAGCGCTCCAGGCCTTCTGGTACAGGATGATTGTGGTTCACAGTTCAGTGGTGTGCGCTCTCTCCACTCTCTCTCTCTCTCAAGGGTCAGAGTTTTCTTTCCACAGTTTGATAACTCAGAGGCAAAATAAATGCAGCAGATCTATTGAGCCGCTTCTCTCCACATGTTGGGAGGTGGTTCAAAGCAGGTAGAGCTTCTGTGGAACATTCTGTTCATCCTGCCTGCCAAATGCATAAAATTCCCAAATGGCCTATCACTGAATGAGTCCGTTTTTGTAATGAAGGAGCTGCCTCATCCCAGGACGTGGCACTTTGCATAGCACTTTGTCAATGCTTAGCAAACATTTATTAAAAGAACATAAACGTTAGAAAATCAGACTCACTCTCACCTTGAGCAACGCTGTCCCAAGACTTCCGTCTCCTCTACTTTTGCTCTCTGCTTTTCCAGTGCATCGCTATTAAACTGTGCAAAGTGTTCTTCTGCAGCATTTATATAGTTCAGCATATTTTTAAAAACTTTAGCTGTATAGGACCACTGTCATTCCTCCATCACATAAAAGACTGAAGGATTTCTACAACTAAAGTGGAATGTTCTGAATGTACAATGTGAAGGGCGATGCACTGTAACATGAAAATGATGTGGTGTGTATCTTACAGGAGAACTGTGCGACCCAAAGCAGAAAATCAGCTTGTCTAGGATTATGCTCAAGAGGTCACTGACCAGCCTGCGATGAAAACCCGGTGCCTGAGTGCCCAGACTAACGCCCTTAACATCAGGCTACGGTGAGTAGAGCAACAGACAAATGTTACTCAAGTTATTTGGAGTAACTGTCCTTGAATCCCAGTCTGAAAAATACGACACTTTGTCAACACTCTTATTGTCAATTCCTAAGCCACCTCGTTTAAAGAGATGGTAATGCTGGCTTTCTGGCTGAAAAAGTATAATAAAGAAAAAAACATTTTGGTAGATTTGAAAATAGGTATTCATTTTCCACACAATTCTTTCCTCCTTTGACTACGGACAGGAAGGTGGACCTGTGCTGGGGAGATAGTGCTTACCCCAGAACACACAAAGAAGCCGATTTTCTTGCAGAAATGGCTAAAGTGTTTTTGGGTACTTGGTGAACTGGTTATAGTTGAATAGCACTGGCTGCTTTGTGAGGCCAGACACGATGGTAAAACCCGAGTCACAGGAAAAGCAGGCAGGATCCAAGTCAGTATGACCACAAGTCACACAGCAGCTAGTTCATGAGTTTGTTGAGCAAAATGATAAACTCATAATTTTATTAAAGTTGTGCTCCATTTGTGTATAATGAATTGAAATGCATTCTGCTATCATGTACAAGTAATTAGAACAACAACAACAAAAGAGAGAAACTCATACACAAGGCTATTGTGAAAGCAGAAGCGATTTGTCACTCAGTATTCAGCAAAGCCTTCTCCACCCTTTGTTAGCGATGGGATAAGGGAAGACACGAGAAGCCGAGTAAATGAGATGCCTGCGGTTTCACAGCAACTCAGCTAAGCTGGGGGAAATTCCTCAGTTTCACTGAATGTGGTTTTTGGCTTTCAGTGTCATTGAGTTTGGCCCTATAAGATGTAGGGTAGATGTATTTTCTTTTAGGGAATAATGAAAGTGTCATTTCTTTCTTGATTCTTTCTTTCTCCCCTTTTATGGAACAGATGTTGGGAAAGTGCTACTTCTAAGAAATCTTGTCATTTCTCTCCAGTGGTGAAAGGAACTCATAAAAAAATGGGCTTAAATTATGCTTCTGTACTGGACAATGAAATAATTTAATTTGGATTTTTTTTTAAAAGGTAAGAAAATTTTGAGCATGAATTCCTTCCTCGGGTCCCTAAGTATCTTAGGTGCACTTCTGCAAGAGCGACTGTATTTAAAATAAAACATCTGCCATCATTAGGTACCTGTGCTCCCTGATCACAGTTTGAGGTGAGTGCTGGGCTCCCCTGCAGTGCTGCCAGGCAGGAGCGCCTGTGAGTGACAGCTAACTGCCTGTCAGTCATATAGCTTCCTTCATTATTCCCCAATTCCCTCAGGTTTAGATCATATAATTTCCTCAAAGGTAAGGAAAAATACTGCATGCTTAGGACAGTGCCTAATGTTTGTACATGCTGAGTTTATTTGTGGAACCTATTTTAAATCAAATGAATGTCTCTGTGTTTGTGTTACCCTTCCAAAAATCTATAACCTGAAGGTCACTGTCAAAGTTTGAAAACTCGCCTGAGAACTCTAAAATCAACACCCTGAGGAATCTGTGGGCCTCTGTGCTCTGTCTGTGAATTAGTTTGCAAAAATTCAATTCCTCCATCCTTTAGTATAATTTTCTTTATCAGAAAGAGGAGATTTAGTACAATAAAAGTAAAACGATACTATAAGGAACAATTCTTAATACATTTATATATTTCTACATTTCTTAGAAGATGACTGGTTGTAAAGTTGAATATATTTCTTGCCATTAAGCTATTCATCCTTTTCAATCAGGCATTCTGGAGGCTATTTTCAATGGAGACTAGAAATTCTTTTTTTTTTTTTTTGTATAATTTGCATCATTTAAAACATTATTTCCTAAAGAATTATTTTCCAAAATGATCAAGGACAACAATACCTGAGAAGCAAGTAACATGTTGCAATTGCAAGGCCCAAAGGACGGAGCATTTATTCTTGATGAGATTACTATACACTAGGATCTGGCTGACAGCGGGAATGTAATGCTGTTTTACAGTTTACATTGCTAAATATGGAGAATGGAAATCTAAGTACCTTCCATAGGGATCTTTAGATTTTCAAACATTCTTGCATAGAGTATGCTTTAATTGGATAGCGCAATTGATTATAAATGCTTTCTAAATTTCACAACTTAGAGGTTCCCCAAAATACAGAGCTTTTTAAAATTGCAGAGGTGCCTCCTGCTTCCTGTGCTGGGTTAGGAGGCATCTTCTCCTTAGAGGAAATCTCTGATCACTGCTAATGGAGGACGTGGGGTGTACCCTGTCCCAGTCATTCTGCACTGAGGACCTGGATCTTCCTTCACTAGAGAGGAATCAGTACTGCCTTTTTGGTAATATTTGGGGGAAGTCCCAGGGATGAGAAATGCCTTTACATTTTAGAGAGAGTGGGTGTATCCTCACCCTCAGGCGGCTGCCTAACATGTGCTCGCGTGTGTCGGGAGTGGGGGATGCAGCGACAGAACACATGCTGGATATTTGGGTTGGGAAGGAACAGTGTTAGAAACAGTTCTGAACACGAAGTTCAGATAGTTCCCACTGAAATTGTAGTGGTTAGCCATGGTTGAATTTGGCAAAGAAAACAATTTAATATATTTAATCTGGTTGAATGTGATTACTGAATTGTCACAGACTTTGGCAGAAGAAACATTGCCAGTTGTTTGTAAAATGTTTTCACAAAATGTTATTTTTGGCAATGTGTCCCATGTGTTCCGTTAGTTGCCATCATAATACCAAATAGGACTACGATAATGTAAAACAGCAGTTTCTCATCTTGTGTTGTTATTACCAGATAGAGACTATAGTGTAGTATAGAGACTGCAGTGTGTTTGTTTTTATGCTAGTTTTCTCTCTCTCTCTTACACACACACAAATATAATGGAAAGTTCTATTAAGGAAAAAGTTGCTCTGTGAACATGTCAGCATTCCTTTTTGGTATACTAAGAACAAATGGAACAAGACAAAATAAAAGATGGGTCCTTGTAAGAAATATGTGGTCAACTTGCAGGGCCAGGTGTCAAACATATACGTGTGTATACCATACATTATTTTCTTTGACAAACATTTAACAATTTATGTAAAGCCTATGGATAAGTGCAGGTTTAAATTTTAAAAAATTAAAATAAAATTTAAAAAAAATTAATTAAGAAAAAGGTATCCAGAATGGGGGTGGAGCTCAAAATTGTACAACCGTCATTTTTCACCATTTTTATAAACTCTTAGATTCTTCTGATCATGTTTGCAACCCACATATATGGTCTTGGTTACTATTTTCTGGCATAGTTTTAAGAAAAGTGATAGCAAAGCATTATCTTTCAAAAACTGCCACAAGGGCTGGGGAAGTGGCTCAGTGGTGCAGAGCTGGCCTAGCATGTGCGAGGCTGGAGTTCAGTCCCTCACACTGCAGAACAAAGACCTGCAATGGATGTCACTAATTTCACGTTTTAAGGAAGTGTTTACTGGGAATGCCATCCTTGTTAAAATGAATGGAAGGGACATTCTCTGTTGTTATAACGACCTACATTATTTCTGTCCTTCGGTTGTGTGTTGGAAAGCATTTCCATTATTCCACCAGACGGTCCTGCTGAAGATGAAAACAAAGGGCATCCCATCCAGTTTATACAGTGCTGGTTGACACCCTGGGATGTACTAAGGAAGTGAACGGGACAGCTATTTCTCATTGAATGGTCTGCCTTCGTTACCTGGTGATTCTGTTGCTGACATGGGTGTGTGTTAGTGGCGTTGTGATTGCCATTTACGCAGTCTGACTACACTAATGCACATTGTTCCATGCCAGCCACTGTCGTCGGCGCTCTGAACCATCAGTCAGGACCCTTGGATGACTTTCCTTGCTTTGGTTAAGTGCCAAGTTTAAATGGATCATATGCTCAGCAGCACCTTAATGTTGGGCTTTCCACCTACGCCTTTATTTTTATTTGTTACAAATCATGGGAAACATCCATTCTGCCTGTGTTCCTCCACACAATGAAACTGGAACAGAACCCCCTAATTTAGCCTCATTTCAAAGAGCTCATTTGTGCTTTTAAGTCATGACTACATCCTGTAGGCAATCAGCCCTTGCTCTGCGTTAGGGGACTGTGCAGTTGCTTGGTGAGCAAGGGCTGCCTTAGGAGATCTTAGGATTCCTGGCAATATTAGCTCTCAGGGCAGCAGGTGGTGTTTAGGATAGACACCTTGCTGGGTGTCTATCCTGCTTTGTGGGGAGAGTTTCAAGGTGCCCAGTTCCATCCAGAGGAGACCGAGTCCACCCTCAGCTATTCTGTAATCCTATTAGTTTGAAGTGCTATGCAGAGTAGAGAAGTTTTGAGGCTTGTAGGGTCCAGCCTTCTCCCATGTAAAACCCATCTCCCTTAGGTGACTCTGGAAGGTTATGCCCCTGGAGAATTAAAAAATACCTTCAAGGTGCCTAACGACCCAGCAGCTCCTTCAGAAATACTTGGATGCTAAGTATCTGTTAAATCAATGAATAAACCAGAACAAGTGTCTGGATGCTCCAAGAAATAAGTTGCCACCAAGGCTGAATGTATTTAGCCCAAGGTGGACAGAACCACGGAGCCTTCAAAAATATTTTGTTCTTTGGAGGAGGGGCTCACGTGCAAAATATCCAAGTTTTCAGAATCTAGTCATTGTGCCTGTCTCAGCGTTTTCCTGATCACAATGCAAAATATTTCTCGGATGACGTTTGCAACTGTTCTAAGTACTGAACAAATCTGCCAATTTCTAAGTACTTTTGGAACTGTGTGAATTGTGTTTCAAAGCAAGTGAATGGCTGCTTGGCGAAATAATACTTCATAAAGCAGGATGGTATTACATTCAGGTTGTGAGAAATATGGTCTGTTTCACTATTCAAATCTTCCCCAGCAGCTTCGTGTGTAATGGAGCATTGTTTTTAACTGATCAATTTCCTTTATTCACAGAGCTGACTTCCCTTTATATTAAAGATTATATTCAGAATAGGGAATAGGTCAAGCTGCAAGTGCACCTCACACAGAACCTAAGGCCTTCAGAGAAGAGCAGAGAGTTTCAACTTATTGCCCCAGATGGAATTGTTCAGTCTCTACAAAATAATAGTAGTTTCCTCCCTTCCTTCCTTCTTTTCTTCTCCAGAGATGCCTCATGAATGCCAGGCAAGCTCTCCATGGGTGAGCTACACTTCCAGCCCCCAACAAAATAATAGGAGTTGAATCCAGAGAGGTGCCTCCAAAGCCAACTTACACAAAAAAAATGGATAATATGGAAGAAGAGGGAGATAAATTCCTAAAGTTTTCCTGCAGAATGATATTATTTTAATACCTCTACTACAACTTGTATTTAATTGCCCAAGTATCCAGTTATCTGTAAAAGATACATTAGAAGAATTAAAGATATTCCATGAAATTTCAAGAGGTGTTTTGAAATAATGGTAAAATCATATTTTTCAAGTAATTGACACTTTAAAAATCTGAAACTCAGTCATTTTTTTTCAACAAGTACTTTTTGGTCTTTATATTGAACATTATACTAAACGCTGGAAATACCAAGAGGAATTAGAAATGGACATTCTCAAGAAAGTGTAGTACAGTCAAGAAGAAATCATAATAAGCCAATTATAGCATTGCAGTGTGGTCACTAATGGAAGAATAATTCAAGGTGCTTTAGAGAATGCCTTATTTAAACAGCAAGAAATGCTTCTCAGTGGCTTACTGAAATCGTTGGACTTGTAAAATATAAAGGAACAGTCTGTTTGCCTAAAAAATAAATTATACTTATATCAAAATACAAGTTTTAAAGTCAACAGACTTAAAAAGTTGAATATAGAATACTTTTTTTCTAGATTATTATTAGATGCTTTGGTCATTTTCTGAGTATATAGATCTCAGATACACAATCTTAAATCAATAAAGATTAAATCAAATAAGATTGATTTAATCTTAAATCAATCTTAAATCAATCTCAACATCAAGTTATTTATTTTCATAAGTTTGTAAATAAAAACCATTTAAAACTGTATATAAGTGTTTTTCTTTGCCTTGTATGAATATTTAAGGAAAATATAATTGATAAGCAAAGCCAAACATGCACGTGTCTTTTGCTTTGGTCTCTAAAGAAATCAGCAAAGGCACAGATAACCTGCTGTGGGCCTCACCCCCTTGTTCTTGGTGTGCCCAGTACCCACTGACATGCCTGGTGTATTTCTGAGTGCTGTGTAAACTTTAATTGTAACTTTATTGTTATTTATCTTACCTAGCCAAATGCATCCTGAAACCAAATTCCCTTGTATCTCTCGCATTTCAGATACTATCGTAGTTTGTTAGGAACAAAGCTCAGGGCAATTTTAGCACAACTTATTAATGGGTCCATTGGGTTTCTGATACACTTCTGCTTTTATGAGGAGGAAGAAGGAAGGCACCAACATGGGGTGGGGATAATCGTATCCTTCCTATTTCCTGTTCAAGAGTCACTCCCATCTGCTCTGTTCAGGTATGGGGATACCCCTCTCCATCCGCAGCCTGGATGTTCATTAGAATCACAAACAAAACCAACCAGACCCTCAGAATGACTAATGTAAAAAACACAGCATCAAGTACTGGCAAGGCTGTGGAGCACCTGAGATGCCCATACTCTGTGCACAGGGTTGATAGCACCACCTAGGACAAACTGGCAGCATCTTCCAAGGCTGGATATGTGCACACTTAGTTCCATTCCCAGGTAGATGTTCAACAGACATGCCAAGAATGCTCTTAGCAGAACTAATTATAACAGACAAGATATGTGCATAACTCAAATGCCCATCTGCAAACCAATGCATTAATACATATGCATTATATACAGTCGGATGCCATGCAGGACTGATAATCAACAAAATACAGCTGCCTGCAAACACATAGACAGTTGTTAGGCAAAATAACTCAGATGCAAAAATATTGTATGCTGCATATTTCATTGATATCATTAAAACACTGGGCAAAGGAAGCCGTCGTATAAAAGTTGGGATGGAAGCTCCTGTAGCTGAGCCGTGTGAGGCAGTTACTGGAAGGGCCCTCCAGGGAGTCTGGTTTCAGGTAGTATTTCCATCTTTGACTCTGGTGATGTTTGTGAACATTTGTTGAGCTACACCTCAGGTTGGTTCACTTTCTATATCTATATTATGTTTTATAAATTTTACAAAAATTACCTTCTTCAATTAGGTGAAAGTGAGAGGAAGGTTTGGTGGTATGCTTGGTTTTGTTTTAACATCAGGCTGAGAGCTATTATTCTAGACTAAGAAACCTGCGTTGCTTAATGTTCCCCACCCAAATGTGACCTTAGATCAGTTGTTCCTCCAAGCTGCTAGGAAGATGAGAGGAAAACATCTCTTCCTGTTTGGCAACTGTACTCAGAACTGACTGGATCACATCCACATTTCCACATCACCCTGAGGTTCATCTTTGGTTTATTTCTCTAAACAACAGCATGTGTGTCCTATATACCTAACCTGTGGCCAACATCACCAGTGTGGCATCCAGCAGAACACAGTTTAGGATCTTGGTAACCTCACCCTCAAGCAGACTTCACCACATCCGCCTAGCAAAACCCAGTCAGGGGAACTCAGCAAGATCCAAACATTCTTCCCTTTACACATTTCTCTAAACTTCTGTATTTCTGTGGGAAAGGCTGTCCATTTCTATGTGTTTCACATTTCCCCCTACCAAAACTAAAAACATATTTGCCTTTTAATTTAATATTTATACTTGGTCACCCAATGGGTGACTAAAACTACATTTTAAACTTACAAAATCTGAGTTGATCAATACATACCATTTTGGGTAGAAAATGTATCATCACCATTAGCCTTTTTCCTTTTTAAGGCTTTGTCATGACTCATGGTGTCTGATACTGCAGAACCCCGCTGCCCCACTAACTATAAGTGTTATTTCTTCGTTGATGCTTGAATTGGCGCTATTGCCCACCATCAGCTCCTCTCTGGGCTGGACCCTGTCTTACTTAATATTACCCTAAATATTTCTCTAGGTTTGTGAATCTTTAAAATGTATACACCATGCTAGGTTCACCTCACCTTTCTAATTTCCAAATACTACTTTCTTAAGAAAAATGATCCCTTTTCATGAGGAATACTTTTAGAGACAAAAAAAATGAGCTGCCCGAGTGTGCCTTAGACTGCTCATCCAGCGCGCCTCCAGTCACTGCAGTGGCAGACCCAGAGTTGTTCCTTTCTTTCTCTCTCTGATAAAAACATATTATTAATTTCTTTCCTTTTCAGGTGTAACTGTTTTTCATTGTACCGCAAATTTTGTACACACTGTCACATAATATGGTACAAATAAATTTCCTCCATGTCATACCACCCTCATTGGTATTAAAACATTCAAAATTGTTGGAAAATATTCCCACATATGAGATTATATATCAAAAGTTACATTTTGAAAGTCTTTCTTAGAAAGTTGTCATAGAACAGTCTAAATTGGTTTTAATGTTTCCAGTAAAAATCTCAGAAAAAATACAATTAAATTATGGTATACGCCAACCACTCTCTGTAATCATACTGGATGCAATGGGCTCCAATACCCATAAAACTTAGGTTCATCCTCAGAGGATTTTATTCTCCTCATTAGAAATAGAAAGAATTCAGGGAGTTAAAGCCACTTTATTTTTTAGTGCAAGTACTTAAAATTTGAAGTGAGTAAAATACGTTATACCTGCACTAAAATTGCATATTCTGGGATAATTTTTATAATCTCTACAGATGGAAAGACCATTAAAAAATATAAAAGAGCTCAAAGATAATTTAACTTACTAATCTTTTTCTATTTCAGTTTGTAAGGGAAATCTTAGACCTCAGAAGTGGTAACTTCTTCCAATTCTATTATATGATCCTGAAAATATTTTAATGGGCATTTAGACTATTCAAGTATGTATAACTTTGAGTGTTTAACTCTGAGGGAGTATTACTTCTTTAACAAGGAGGGCTAGAAGAAACTTTTAATGATGTTTGATGAACATCCATATTTAAAAACTGTACACTGAGCCTTTTTTCACAAAGTATTTGAGGTAACATGACATAAATACTAAGGAAGGAGGCAACTGAGAAATGAATAATGTAGCAAATAATGTCAGGAATGAGAAAAGAGACATCAAAACCATAGCAGCCACAAGCATTGTGATAAAATGGCTGTTACTGAGTTTCAAATTTGGCAATAGAGCAAAAAGAATATTTCTGGAAGTTGCTAAATCTACACACCCATGTGTCGACGGCAATCCTGTCCTTAAAAGAAAGACTCCAATAACTGGTACCATTTAGGGAGAAAGTTTATCTTCTATTTCACGTCTTGAGTCTTCCATATTGTTAAGTTGAATATGCCTTTTTTTAAACCACAATGGTCTTTGCTGCAGAATGAGGGTCCCTAAAGTTTTCATAAAAATTTAAGCAGAATCTTCCATGGTGTTAGTCTGAGGAAAGAATGATAGAAATCTGGCAAAAATGGACCCAGCAGAATTTCCATGCCTGATGTACAGAAGTGCTTTCTTGCACCAAAGCATGCTCTTGCAGACCTACGTGGCAGAGTTAAATTCCAGACTTGATGAATGAGATGCTCACTACACCTCCTCCAAATGGTCTTTTCTCGTTTCCAGCTCCAAATGGGTAATCTTACGTCCCTCACTGCTGATGTTGGGCTGTCCTTACAGCAGTGAAGTTCTGGGGAACGGAAGCTCTAGGTGCATCACACACATCACGTGACAGCCATAACGGAAAGGAAGTCGCCAAAGCCTGTCACTTGCCATCCCAAAGGACATTGAGTGTTCTTTAATTATAGCGAGTAGGATAAAGTCATGCTTTCCAGTTTGAAGACTCGCCTTAGTGATTATGGGATCATATTTTGAATTGCAATTTTAGCATCAATGTGGTTAATAAACAGTCTGACTGTGGGATTTATAATTAGACAAAAGAAAGAGTATGTTAATTTTACCTGCATTTCTTTAAGTTGAATGATCCATGACCATGAAAATGAAAAATATCTAACAAATCTCTCACTAAACTATTCAAAACACCATGTGAAAAATCTTACATAAAAGCAAGAATCATCTATCTTGTGGAAATAGATCCTTTTTTCCCTGTGGAGTAACTATGTTGTCATATTTGATTGGTGTTCAGAAATATCTTATGAAGTCAATTAAATGCACCAATGGATTTTTTTGACAGGAATAAGATGCAGTCCATCATAAAGTGATGATTGATAGCCATTTTCACTTAATCATATGCAACATTTAGAAATTAATCACAATTTGTACACATAGAAGTGTACTGAAATATTTCATATTAAACTAATAAAATTAGGTATGATCTTTTATATTGTAATGTTATCACAGTAATTTATTTATGTATGAGTTTAAAAAAGCATAATAAAATCATGATATTATGTCCAGAGAAAAGGTAACAATTCAATTAAAGATAGGTCTATATTTCATGTCTAAAAATCATGAAACTCTTACTTTAGAATATTAATTTTATTATGCCCATGGATTTTTGTCATTTTTGTATAAAAATTTACTTGTAACTAACATGTTGTGATGGTAATGATATTAACAAAAGAATAAAAACAGTTTAATATCATTTGCTGAACATTTGGTATTTGAAACACAAATTCAGAAACATATCACCCTAAAATTTTGTGCTCTCTGAAATATTAAGTAATATTAATTGAAAATTATAACAGTTTTTAAAGAGAAATTTAGTACAGGCTTTCACATTTTAAAAATAAATTTAAATATAAATCAAGTGCAGAAATATAAAATCACAGATGATTGATTTGGATGCTTTTGATTGTAAATAACCAAAAATATAAACCCAGAGAGATTTAATAAATTTAAAAGATCCTGACAACGCAAAACTCCTGACAATTCTCTAGAAAATGCAGAGGTGAGGCAAGTTTCAGGCTTGGTTATCTGGAAACCCAAGAACATCATTAGCACCTGATTTGCCAAGACCAGGGTGTTGGCCAACACCAGTAGTGTATGAGCCATATATACAGTGTTAAATTCATCAAAGCCACAAGCATGCAAAATGAAGGGGGTGGAGTTAATTTTAGTAACACATTTCGATCCAACCTATTCAAAATATTAATACCATGTGCAATCAGCATAAAAGTTACTTATGGATCTTCAAGCCTGATATCTGCATCTCATGTACAGTTCATTTTAGTTGGGAGTAGACATATCTCAGGCACTCAACAGCCTTTGTGCCAGTGGTTAGTGTGCTGGGCAGCACAGCTCTGATGTGGGCTTCACCACAGTTTGGCCATTCTTGTGGGAATTAACCAGCAGCCATAGAAGGAGCTATCTGCTTTCTGGTTAAGCCTGGTAGGCGAGAAGGAGTGTTTCTAAGTGCATCTAAGAGTCTGCGATGCAAATCTCCTTCATTGCCTGGGTCACCTATCTATCCCTGAATCAGTGCCTCTGATCAAGCAAACAGGACGCACCAATTAAGACCGCCAGCGTGGCTGCTCCTGGAATGCAGAGGCTGTCGTTCGCTCCCAAAGTTTGCGGTTTCCAAAGTCTGCAGGTATATGGTGGCTACTGAAATGAGATTCTGGATTCCCATGGCTCAGGAGCAAAGGGTGGATCACACTCAGGTAGAGGATGGGGTGGGGTGTGAACAGCAAGCTTTAAGTCATCTAGGACCTGTTTTGATGTGTTGTTAAGAACAGAATTTTTTCCCTTGCAATGATTTAATGAATTACAACTCAGTCTTTTATTTTTAACAGCTAACTTCTAAGATAGTTTCCTTAGGAAGCTGCATGCAGCCTTAGAAATTTCCAGATATCTCTAGATTTTGAAAACTCTTCAGCTACTGACAGAAGAGCTCCCTCTTCAGAATACCCAGTCTTTCTGTAGTCTCTACAATCTGTCCACCTTTTCCCCCAGTAATTAAGATGCTTTATTAACTGTGGGGCTACTATAATAGAACTACCATGTCATTCCTTCTGAGTTCTTACTTTTCCTAGGCTAATACTGTATTTCAAGTGTGAATAATGAACTGATCAATTCTGAAAAAAATTCTTTTTCTTTAATGAAATTTCTTTTTTCTTAGAAAATATATTTGTCAAAATGCTTTTTTAAAAGGTAAATACCAAATCGAGGTGGTATTCTGAATTAAAAGGTAATTTTTCTTTGATACCTTTTTTTGACAGAAGAAATGTCACAGTTTTAGAAATGTACTTTCCAACCCATTTATTTGCATAAAATAGGTGATATAATAATTTCAATTATTCATGTGTAAAATTTAATTAAAAGGACCATTTTTAGCTATTCCTCTGTGATGCCATTTAAAATGTACTTTTATGCTTATATTCTCCATCTCTAGCTGAGACAATTATTTGTAGAACATAAAAATGTCTGTGCAATTACAGTAGTAATGGAGTACTTTTCATGAATTTTATCCACTGTAGTTTTGCCTTCTGGGCAAAATCAGGTACTTAGGTGCTCAATAAATCATGTCATGTAAGAATTATGACATCTATAACACTTATTTCTGACCACAAACAATCTATGAACCTTGATGATAAAACTAGAACTGGTTTAGCTCAAGCCATGGATAGTTTTGCAATAAAAGTATCTGTGAGGGCTGGGGCTGTAGCTCAGTGGTAGAGCGCTTGCCTAGCATGCGTGAGGCACTGGGTTCGATCCTAGCACCACATACAAATAACAAATGAATAAAATAAAGATCCATCAACAACTAAAAAATATTAAAAAAAAAAAGTATCTGTGAACCAGAGTTAAAAGGTGATGTTCAAAACCAGGGGTTGATTTTCTTCAGAATCTAGGAAATGTCACAGGAGAAAACAGTGATCAGTGAAGCTTACTGACTAAAACGTTCCTTTAGTAAAAAACAAATTATTTGTATAGCTCTAAAGAAAGTCCTCTCTTCCTTAAGAGTCTAAATTAAGTCAAGGAAAATTCTCTTCTGACAGTGTCCTCTGAAAAAGCTGACGGGGACATGCACATGATCAGGTAGAATCTGGAAACTATTTTCAGTCTTGTCTCTGGGCACTGAGATTGTTTGCAGGTATTGCAGAGACTTGGTGTACACCACAATATTTCTGACCAAAGGCCACCTGCCATCCAGTAAGCAGAAAAATCAAGGGAGAGCTCACAGCTAAGTTAAGAAATCCCCTGGCTACTACACATGGCCCATAAAACCCACATCTTTGTGTCCATTGAGAACAAGGAGATAAGAAGCAGAGGTTACTCAGAGTAAGTTCCTGGGTGAATTAGGAAGAGAGGAAAAGACTGAGCTTTACTAGATTTGACTAGATACCATGGAATGGCAAAAGTCACTAGATCACCATTCAGAAGTTGTGGAGGCCTCCCGGACCACCTGACTTCCAGACCTGTCCTCATGTCAAACAAGGCAAGTCTGGACCTATCACAAAGGACCACCCTTTCTTTGTTATTTTATCAACATTGCTATTTCCTGAGGTCACTACAGGCTATTTCAGCCACTATTATTCTGGACTTCTAAGCGCTTATAAAACAGTTTTTTTGTGTGTGTGAAGGATTGTCATTAATGTCAACTTACTTTGCACAACACCTTAGCCAGCTTTATATCCTTTCTATTATCTTACCTATTTGTGAATTTCTTTAACTTTTTGACCTGTTCTTCAAAGAATGGGCTAGAGCAGGTGGGAGACCAGGACAGCTCCAGATGACCAGCAGAACTGGTGCTGAGAGCCTCTTGGTCAATAAGGGACAGGGCACTGAACTGAACTGTGAGCTCCTTGGGGGAGGAAGGGGTCTTAATCATCTGTGCATTCTGAGATCCTGGCCCAGGCCTGGCAGTCAGGTGGCATCTAATGCTTGTTAAACAGAACTGAGGCCATTGTTGGGTAAGAAAGAACTATAGGAGGCAAGTCTGGATGAAAGGGAGGTTGATGAGGTGGAGAACTTTGCAAAGGAATTAAAGGCAGAAAGTTCTGTGCTGAGGACTTTATGAACCTATGGCTCAACAGCTAATTTTAGCATAAATAGTAGGACTTAGTGAAAAAAAACCATACCATGAATTAATGTAATTCATCACAATTTTGTTTTGATGAAATATATTTGAAATTTTAAGAAAAGATACTTTGTTTAAAGAATTCTGTTAATGCAGTTGTCCTTGGTAAAGATTTATTACCAGAAAAGAAATGGATAGATAAGTGTCCAAATGCTGAGACTTCAAAGACTCCACTTCTGCCTTTTATCCCTTCTTTTTAAAGAACTATGATTCTTAAAGTAGGGCTGAAGGAAACGGGGCCACATCTGGTTCCAGATTTTATATGACTACATTTTTTCAGAATGGTTTCTTCATGTGCCACCTGGCCTGTCCCCTCTCCCAACACTAGCACCAGGAAAAACACAAGTGTAGTTTTGCCTTTCCAGAAATTCATAGAAATGGAGCCATACAAAATGGAATCTTTATGATTGGTTACTTTAAAAAAATTGTTCTTATTAGTTATATAAGACAGTAGAATATATTTTGACATATTATATGTAGATACAGTATAACTTCTCATTCTGGTGGTTGTACACGATGTAGAATTACATTGGTCATGTAATCACATGTGCACATAGGATAGTAATGTCCAATTCATTCTACCATCTTTCCTATTCCCATTCCCCTTTGTCTAATCCAAAGTACTTCTATTCTTCCCTCACTTCCCCACCATTCTGAGTTAGCATCCACATATCAGAGAAAACATTCTGTCTTTGGTTTTGGAAGGCTGGCTTATTTCACTTAACATTCTCCAGTTCTATCCATTTACCTGCAAATGCCAGAATTTCATTCTTCTTTATGGCTGAGTAATATTCTATTGTGTATATATACTACATTTTTTTTTTATCCACTTATCTGTTGAAGGGCAACTAGGTTGGTTCCAGAGCTTAGCTATTGTGAATTGAACTGCTATAAACATTGAAGTGGTTGTGTCACTGTACTATGCTGATTTTTAATCCTTTGGGTATGTGCCGAGGAGTGGGATAACTAGGTCAAATGGTGGTTCCATTCTGGGTTTTCTAAGGAATCTCCATACTGTTTTCCAGAGTGGTTGCACCAATTTTCAGTCCCAGCAGCAATGTATGAGTGAACCTTTTTCCACACATCCTTGTCAGCATTTACTATTACTTGTATTCTTGATAATTGTCATTCTGACTGGAGTGAGATAAAATCATAGTGTAGTTTTGACTTGCATTTCTCTAATTACTAGAGATGTTGAACATTTTTTCATATATTTGCTGACCAATCGTATTTCTTCTTTTGAGAAGTGTCTGTTTAGTTACTTTGTCCATTTATTAGTTGGGTTATTTATTTATTTATTTTTGGTGTTAATTTTTTTGAGTTCTTTATATATCCCAGAGATTAATGCTTTATCTGAGATGCAGGTGGCAAAGATTTTCTCCCATTATATAGCCCTTCTCTTCACATTCTTAATTGTTTCCTTTGCTGTGAAGAAACTTTTTAGTTTTATGCCATCCCATTTGTTGATTCTAGATTTTCCTTCTCACACTTTAGGAGTCTTGTTGAGGAATTTGGAAGAGTTGGGGCTACTTTTTCTTCTATTAGGCACAGGGTCTCTGGTCTAATGCCTAAGTTCTTGATCCACTTTTAGTTAAGTTTTGTACAGGCTGAGAAATAATTTCATTTTCTACATATGATAATTTCATTTTGCTACATATGGATTTCCAGCATCAGTTGTTGAAGAGGCTATCTTTGCTCCAATGAAAGTTTTCAGTGCCTTTGTCTAGTGTGAGATAACTGTATTTTTGTGGGTTTGTCTCTGTGTCTTCTATTTTGTATGATTGGTCTTCATGTTTGTTTTGGTGCCAATACCATGTTGTTTCTGTTACTATAATTCTGTAGTATATTTTAAGATCTGGTATCGTGATGATTCACTTTTCTTGCTAAGGATTGCTTTGGCTATTCTGGGCCTCTTATTTTTCTAAATGAATTTCATGACTACTTTTTCTATTTCCATGAAGGATGTCATTGGAATTTTAATCAGAATTGCATTAAATCTATATAATGCTTTTGGTAGTATGGTTATTTGGACACTGTTAATTCTGCCTATGCAAGAACATGAGTGATCTTTCCATTTTCTAAGTTCTTCTTCAATTTCTTTCTGTATTGTTCTGTAGTTTTATTGTGTGTGTGTGTGTGTGTGTGTGTGTGTGTTACTGAGGATTGAAACCAGGCCTTATGCATGTTAGGCAAACTCTCTACCACTGAGCCATATCCCCATCCCTTGTTTTATAGTTTTCATTGTAGAGTCTTTCACCTCTTTTGTTAGATTGATTCCCAAATATTTTTTTGAGGCTATCGTGAATGGGATAGTTTTCCTAATATCTCTGATTCATCACTGATGTATGGGAACACAATTGATTTATGAGTGTTAATTTTATATCCTGCTGTTTTGCTGAACTGGTTTATGAATTCTAGAAGTTTGATGAAATTTTTTGGGTCTTCTAAATATAGAACCATAACACTGGCAAATAAGATAGATTGAGTTCTTCTTTTCCTATTTCCTTTCTTTCTTCTGTCCAATTGTTCTGGCTAGAGTTTCAAGGATGATGTTGAATAAAACTGGTAAAAGAGGGCATCCTTGTCTTCTTCCAGTTTTTAGAGAGAATGCTTTTAATTTTTCTCCATTTGGAATGATGTTGGCCTTGGGTTTAGCATATATAGTTTTTACAATGTTGAGGTATGCTCCTATTATCCTTAGTTTTTCTAGTATTTTAAACATGAAGGGTGCTGTATTTTGTCAAATGCTTTGTCTGCATCTATTGAGACAGCAATTGGCTACTTTCACCTGGAATAGCACTTTGGAAATTCCTGTACAGTTCGTCTGTGCTGGGCTTCCCATCTGTTTACATGCTTGCCTTTGTTCTTTCCATGGTAAAACCTAGCAATTCCTTTATGGGAGATGTCACCTTTTGTGGGCCATCCTGGATTTTCTGTGACAAAAGATATCGTCTTCAAATAATTCATTTCTTCTTATCCAATATTCACTTTTTAAAAAAATACATAGCTCTAATTGTGATAGAAACATATCTGAATTATTCTTCAGTCTTAGAGAAGGGAGTTTTCAGTAGGTTTATGATAAATGTTATTTTTTTCAAGTAAAAAGATTACTGGCAAGTGCTGCAATGCACAGTATTTTTTTTAATAGTGAATAAGTACTGAATTTTATCAAGTACTTTTTTTTTTAATCTGTTAAGACTATTAGGTACATCTTAGCTTCAAGTTCTTCAAGTGAAATATTTACTGATATTTTCTTGTTAAACTTGCTTTACATTTCTAAAATAAACGCCACTGAGTTATGATGAGGCTTTCCATATCGAAGCTTATAAATGAGATTGGCATTTTTTTCTATTTCATATTTTCCTCCCAACCTATGGAGCTGAATGCTTAGCACACTAATTTTCTATTCCTATTGTCTTACAAATATGTACATTTAAGGCTATAAAATTTCCTCTAACTACCAATTTAGCTATGTCTCATAGTTCTGATGAAGTGTTTTCATTATCTTGTAGTTCCAATATTTTCTGAGTTCCCTTATTGTATCTTTGATTCAAGGTCATTTAATTAATTTTTTAAATTTCAAAAGTGTGAACTTTTTGGCTTTTAATTTTAATGATTTCCATTTTTGTCACACTATGATTGGAAAACATAATCACGTGATCTACGGGATACTTAATATTTTCTACATGTTAAGATGTACATTTTTTATTGATATTCCATGAATGTTCAAAAATAATATGTCTTCTAATTTTTGTTTCTGTTGAAGCTTCTTCTATGTTGTACAGTTTTCTGTTTCCTTAGGAACATTTTTCATGTGATCTAATAATTTTTTCAAATGCAATTTTTAAATATTTTGGTGCTGGAGATGGAAGACTTGAGCAGACTGAGCATGGTTCTACCACTGAGCTGCCTTCCTAGCTATCAAATGTGTCTTTTGAAAAATCTTGTTATAATAGTCAAGTTTTCAATTTACTTAGTTTTAGGTTGATCCATAGGCAATTGCTGTTCCTTAATGGTCGTTAACCTACAACCTGAGCAATTTTGGATGGCTCAGCCCTATATTTCTATTTTTGTATTTGTATAAATCTTAAAATATACCCCAGGGAATGTATCATACAGGGTACAGTTGTGTTTTATGTTGCTGGTGAATCATTCTTTCTTAATAATGGCACAATATGACCTTTATCTGAAACAATATGTTTTTGCTTTGCTTTTCATTTATTTTCAACATTCCTTTTCTGTTAGAAATAGCACCATCTGGATTTCAAAAACTGAAATCTCAGATTCTTCCTTCCATTTTATAACAAAGAAACTTAACTATCTTCATTGTTTGTGATTCTATGTTTTTATATTTTTCTACTCTGTCTCTTTATAATTTTTGCTTGTGATAATATTTATTTTCTTTTCCTCCTTATTTTACTACTTTTAATTACCTTGATTTTTAAATTTCCTTTTTTCTCATCTACTCATTTGAATGTATTTGTTAGATACATTAACATAAAACAGTTAAATTTTTAACCACAAAATAAAAATATATGTAAAATATAGACAGATTTATCTGCTTAATATCTTTCATATTTCATGTCTCTCTTTATGAAATATTTTTTAATTTCTCTCTTCTTTTTAAAATACCCAAAATGTAGTCTGTATTACTATTATTATTTTTATAGCCAGTGCATGTGAGATTTACCTAAACTTTTAACTGTTTGCTCCTCGTGTTTCAATCCTTCCTTCTGAGCACATATTTATTTTCAAGTGCATGCTTTATTTTCTTCAGTAGTGAGCTTCTTAAGTTTGGTAGACTCAGTTTGTTCCAAAATGACTTAGTTTAATCTTTATTTTTGCATGATATTTCAGTTGATGACAGAGTCCTCAGCTATTTAAGGATAATGTCCATTATTTTCTGGCTTCTCTTATTGCTACTTGTAGAATTCTTAGTCAAATGGAGAGTCTCTTCTGTCACTTTTGATCTCGCCTCACATCCATCAGTGTGCCTGATGTCAGTCTGGTGATTCTGCTGTAGGTTGTCTGTCTTTCTTCTCTGCTGTTCACTTTCTTTCTGTGTTTGGAATTGGTCAATTGTACTGTCCTGTTTCAAAGCATGTACTGTGTTTTACTTTTTTTGCTGGAGCTCAATATGCTTTTTTAGTGTAACAAGCCTTGCCATTCATCCATTCTGGAAAATCATTAGTTATCACTTTTAAATATTGCCTCACTTTGGTTTACTCCATCATTTCCTTTAGGAGTGGTTATTAAGTTTGTTTGATATTCATATTCTGTTCTGCATGTTTAGGGATATTTTATTTTCCCTCTCTGTAATCTCATATGGTGGGTGATTCCCTCTTAGTTTATAATTCACTGATTCTCTTTGCAATCATGTTTTACCACTTCCACAACTCGTTGAGTTTTTAAAAGTGGATTCATTGAATTGTGGAACATGAGATCTATCTTCTTACAAAATTTTTAAATGTACAATACAATAGTCAACACAGCTGATGTTGTACAAATATCTGCAGGGCATTCACTTCACGCACTTCAAACTTCATACTCGCTGAAGTATAGCCCAGTTCCACTGGCCCTCTGCTCAGCCCCTGCAAGCAAGTCCTCCTCTCTGCTTAAATTCTGATATTTTTCTGTGCTAATAGGCTGAATAATGCTCTACTTGTCTTTCTCTGACTGGAAAATTTGATTTTGCATGATGCCCTCAAGGTTAATCCATATGGTAGCATGTGGAAGGATTTCCTTTTCCCCTAAGGCTGAGTATATCCCATTATTTGTCCATAGCACATTTTCTTTATCTATTCACCCATCACTGGGTATTTAGGTTGTTTGCTCTTCTGGGATATTTTTATAGTGCTGCAGTGAACACGGGTACTATTCTCTCCTTGAGATCCTGCTGTCAAGTCTTTTGGATAAATACCCATAAAGGGAATTGCTGGATGCATGTTCATGGTTTTTAGTAAACTTCATACTCTATATCACGGTGGCTGTACTATTTGCATTCCCACTAGTATAAGGATTCCAATTTCTCTACATCCTCTTCAACATTTGTCTTTGTCTTTTAAATAATAGCTATCTTAACAGATGTGAGGTGATATCTCATGATTTTGCTTTTGATATCATAGACACGACATCATAGCTAGGACCAATGCCATAAAACTTGTCATTTATGTCCTAGGAGTTTTATGGTTTAACATCTTTCTTTTAAGTTTTATTCATTTTGAGTTAATTTTTGTGTGTGGTGTAAGCTAGGGGTCTGTGTTAATCAGCTTTTTGTCACCATGACCAAATACCTGACAAGAACAACTGAGAGGAGGAAATATTGACGTTGGCTCCTGGTTTCAGAGGTTAGGTTCATGGTGGGCCAACTCCATTGCTCTGGAGAAGCACTCGGCTCATCTCATGGCTGCTGGGAAGCCAAGAGGAAGGGAGAAGGGGCCACAGGGAATTTGTACCCTTTCAAGGAACACACACTGTGACCACCTCCTCCCGCCAAACCGCACCTGCCTACAGGTATCACCCAGTCAATTCTTTCAAACTAGGATGAACTGACTATGTTACTGCTCTCACAGTCCAGTCATTCCACCTCTGAATATTCCTGCACTGATGTGTGAGCTTCTGGGAGACAACTCACATGCAAACCATACAGGATCCGATTTCATGCTACTACGCGTGAATACGCAGCCCTCCCAGCACCATTGAAGAAACTATCCTTTTCTTCTTTTACACCATTGGCACCTTTGTTGAAGATCAATCGCCCATACGTGTGTAAGTAGATTTCTGGCTCTCTGTTATGTTCCATTGGTCCATATGTTTATCTTTAGTCTTCTAGTTTTATGCATATTCCTTTATTTATTGTTGCTTTGTAATATATTTTGAAATCAGGAAGCATGTAGCCTCCAGCTTTGTTCGTTTCTCAAGATTACTTTGTTATTTGCAATTCTTTGTGTTTCCATTTGAATTCTAGAAATTTTCTACCTTCTGGAAGCAATGACATTGGAATTTTATTAGGAATTGTATTGACTCTATAAGTAGCTTTGGGCAGTATGGACATTTTGACAATATTAAATGCTTCAATCCATGACCACAAGATATCTTTCTATTTACTTGTATCTAATTTAGTTCATCAATGATTTATATTTTCACTGTACTAATCTTTTTTAGTTGAATTTGTTCCTAAGTACCTCATTCTTTTTGCTGCTTTTATAAATGAGATTGTTTTCCTGATTTCTGTTTTAGGTAGCTCAAGTTTACTGTACAGAAGTGCAACTGATTTTGTGTGTGTTTTTGCTTTGTATCTTGAAACTTTACTGAATTTGTTTATTAATTCCAATAGTATTGTTGTGGAAATTCCAGGCAAACTCCTCTTTGGAGAAGTTTGGTTATGGGAGGAGCTGGATATTAGGCATTAGGTAGAAGAGATACATTAATCAAAGAAGTTTTTCAATGACAGTGAAAAAAGTCAATAGAAAAGAAGATTCTGACAGCTTGAATCACTACGCTGTAAAGCATGTATTTACTCTTTAATGATTTAAGTTATCAGAATTGTTCATTAATATTCTTGCCACCTTAACTTTATTGATCTGTATCTCCTAGAGCTTCCTCTTACTCTCTCATTTTCCTATTCCACAGAAATTTTTCTTGCTAAAGGTCATTCCATAGGGCACAGAATCCCACTGGAGGAAGAAGGTCCCGTGCCATTCCCCTTTCATTATCAGTGCACGCACATGTGCAGTCCTGTCAGTCCTGTGGGACTCAGGGACAAACAGATTTAGGTGCCCAGTGGCCTGCTTTTAGGTGCTTGCTATTTGTGGGAGTCCTAGCAAAAGCCAGTTCTCAGCAGTGAACCCAGAGGTTCTAGTCCATGGAAAGTGAAGTCCAGTCATAGCCATCTCCTCCTGAATAGGTGGAGGTAGAGTCTTATTCCTCTGCCTTCTCAGTTTACACCTGTGCAGGTTTAAACAGGACTCTTGATTCTCTTCTAAACTTCTAACCTCATTTATATAAAGTCTTTGTAAAGCCAAAGCACAATCATCCATCCCTTCAGCTACTGCCATAACTTTTCAAATGTCCTTTACTTTATATAAATAATACAGTGTCTTCCAGGCACCAAGAGTGATCTTAAAAGCAAAACCAAACCAAACAAAACAAAATTGAGGGTGCCACCATAGAGCCTACTACTTTTGGATGGATTTCCAGACAT
The DNA here is from genome assembly GCA_004024805.1 of Geosciurus inauris. Lineage (NCBI taxonomy): Eukaryota > Metazoa > Chordata > Mammalia > Rodentia > Sciuridae > Geosciurus > Geosciurus inauris. The sequence continues at coordinate 1,909 of PVHX01017098.1, read as the reverse complement.
CAGAATAAAATTTTGCCTCTTTGTCTAGCTGATAGGGTCCTCCACTGTCTAGGCAAGCTCGCTCTCCATCATGACAGGCAGGAGGTCAGTTCCCGCTCTCCACCTTCCAGTCATGCCTGCCTTCCCATTACTCTGCCAGGCTCTCCTCTGTGTGATGTTATTGTCTGTCTACAGTTTCTTCCATAATATTTTGTAAGATGACCCTCTTTTGCCATTTGAACCTGAACTCAAATATCCCTTCTTTTTTTTTTTTTTTAAATATTTTTTTAGTTGTAGATGGACACAATGTCTTTATTTTTTTATTGCTTTGTATGTGGTGCTGAGGATCGAACCCAGGGCCCCACGCATGTGAGGCAAGCACTCTACCGCTGAGCTACAATCCCAGCCCTCAAATATCCCTTCTTAAAGGAAATCTGAAAGTCCAGGCCATTCTTTGTCATCATCCTGACATGCTTTCTTCTTAAGAGTTTAAAATTGTTTATTATTTTCTTTACATGGTTTTTACAGTATTTATTTCTATGTGAATAAATGTCTTATTTTGCTTTTTCATCTCTGTTTTCGTAACTACCAAGAAATAGTATATACAGCAACCCAATGCATTCTTGTTGAATGAATGAACAAATCAGTAAATCTTGTATAATTAGTTGCAAGTCCGTACTTCTTCTGACATAGAGATGGAGACCACATTGGTTTTGAACTCCCTAAGTGGGATACATCCCCAATAACTATGTAGTCCAATAAACTTTGAAAAATAATCAATTCTACTGCTAGAAATGTTAGTGTCATTAAAGATTATGTATGTATGTCTACTACAGCATTATTTATAACAATAAAAAGTGGGGGATAAGAAACCTCACGATGAATAATAGAGTAATAAATATGTAGCACTTAGCAATCTAATAACCATGCAGTCCTTAACTGCTACATAATTAGACTTTGCTCCCAATATAATATTCAACTTGAAAACATAAGAAATAAATGTGTATGAAGTATGCTCATAACTGTATTTGTACATATATGAATTTTCTCTCAATATCAAAATTTATCTGTATTCATATTGTAAAAGTTTAACAATATATGGTAGAATTAGTGGTGATTTTTTTAAAAGGAGTATTGATTTACTATTTGGAAAAAAAATGCTACTGGGAGATTGGCAAAACTTGCTTTAAAATGTTGATTATAGTCTGCCTAAAATTTCTGCGGGTGGCATTATCATTGGTAGCTGCTTCAATGGTAGCACTAAAAAATCCACATTACAGAATACTAGTAATTGGTAATACATTTGGTATTATAGTCATAACTTAGGCTGTGAAGTAAAATGTCCTGTTACATAGCAAATTTAAAATGATTAATTTGAAAATTTATCTTTACAATAGTCTCAGAGAAGATATTTGGAGGGACTATATATATATATATATATAAGTTAAACATGTATGATTGCACAAATGGTGTGACCCTACCTTATGTATAACCAGAGATGTGAAAACTTCCCCATTTGTGTACAATGAATCGATGAGCATTCTGCTGTCATGTGTAACTGATTAGAACAAATAAAAAAAAAAAAACAGATGCATGGATAAAGAAAAAAAATCACTTGTATTTTTAACTTAAATATAGTGGTGATTTTTACTTTAGTTATATATTTCTTTGTGTCCTGAACTTTTCAATTAGGTTATATTCATTTTGCCAATTATCAATTTGATTATTAATCTCAGTTAAATTTTGTATATTTATCTGTTGGAATTTTTTCATATTTATGGAAATCATACCATCTGCATTTAGAAAGTCACATTTCTACAGAATACATACAAAAAATGCATTTTTAAAGGAAATAATAGTTGGTTAAGAGGGCATTTACCTTTTTGTTCTCACGGCCACAGGGAACACAACAATAATGCCCAAAGAAAAG